>JAJJMA010210643.1:0-14372 GCA_023529015.1 Papaver nudicaule | reverse complement strand
AGATGAAGGTATCCTGGGAAAAAAAAGATTTCCCAATGGCTTAAACCTTTAGAGACTATTCTTCTTCATCTTCAGATCCTTTAGCATCATCATCATCGTCGTCGTCCTCCTCGACATCATCTTCGACATCCTCTTTCATTTCTTCTTCAGCTTCATCCTCAACTTCATCATCGGCGTCATCTTCGCTGTCGTCGTCCACCACATCCACTTCAGCGACATCATCAACGGATATAACATATTTAGCAGGGATTTCGAGTTTGAGCTTGGGATACTCTTTGTTCACAAAGTTTTATTCGGCAACAAACACAAGTTCTTTCAGCTCATCTTCATGTTCTATCTCCTGGTCTCTCAGTTTTTTGTGAGTTTCAGTAAGCTCCCTTTTGAAGACTATCGCGTAGCTCACAAATCTTATCAGCCTTGCTATTCAAATCCTTAATTTTTTCCGCACAACCTTGATGCTCTTGTAATTGGCTGATATATAGTTCTGAGATCTTACTTGAACATCCCTCATGATTCTTCATTGCTTCAGCTAGTTTCCCTTCACAACCCTCATGTGCTTTCAGATTGTCAGCTAACTCAGCAATTTTAACATCACACAACTCATGAGATTTGAGCACTTCATCTTTTTGCTTCAACTCACCTTCCAGCTGCTTAACCCTTTCTGTAAATAGAGAAAAACCATGGTTAGTACTGAGGCAAGCATTTATTATCGGTGGCAAGGTACCCTAAGAACCTACCTTCTAATTCATTCACATGTCTACGAGCACCCACTTGGGCTTCCCTAAGTAGATTCAGGTTATGTTCGAATTTTTGGTTAGCGCATGGACCCAGCATATTCGCTATCTGACGTTGTTGAGACATCACTTGTTCATTGAGTTGTCTAGCCCTGTCTCCATGTAGTTGGACGAAGTCTTTATGTCGTTGAATTTCTCCCAAGACTGCGTCTCTTTCCGTTTCAGCATGAATCAAACGAGTAGTTAGCTCTTCGGCTCTAGTCTTTTGCTCCTTCCATAAGGTGGTGACCCTAAGGTGCCCTACTTCAGCATCTTCTTTCGCTTTCATAGCAAGATTTTCTCGGTGAATGGCATCATCCCTTTGGCTAGTCATCCAACCTAATTCACTACGAGCAACTTTGAGCGAATAGTCAAGGTTTACGTTCAGCTCAGCAACGTTAGTAAGTTGTCGGCGATACTATTTAATATCCTCTCCGAAGTTAAACAACATATTACATTGTCGAGCGTTAGCCTGAACAAGATTGTCAATCTCTATCTGAACTCGCTCTAATCGGTCGTCTGGATGCTCTCGACGACCTTTGGAATGGACGAAGTCTAAGGGTCTCAAAGAGAATAAAAATCTAAGTAACTGAGGCAAGAAGATTTGTTGGAAAATGCACCTTGGAGTTTCTTCAGATCATTAGCCTTCTCTTGATCACGTCGGCGAAGTTTGTCATTATCATCAATTTCGCTCTGAAGATCGGTCTTGAGCTGAGTAATCTCACGTTTCAACTCGCTAATCTCTTCACCTTGTCTATCCATGGTAATAATAAGGCTCATGTTTTGCTGATAGGCCTGAAGTCAAGACAAGTAACATGGGTAAGAAGTAGAGCACAAAATAGAAACTAAGTAGTAAGATCGACGATTACCCCAGTTGTCAACTCAAAATGTTCTTGAGGAGTCAAGTTTGGAGCCAAGGTATGAAGTTCAGGAGAATTGACAAGCCCGGGAGTCGCATACTTCGCCATGGTCTCAAAGTACGAAGAGTCTCAGCGATGCTCACGATTGATTTGTGCGGCGAAGATCTCTGCAAACTTGTTAGCCTTCTTGCAGGGACCATCTTTTCTTTGCCTAGCAGGCTTATCACGAGGTAGCGCTTCTAAGGCCAAGAAACCTGACTGAGGCAAGTCAGGAATAACAGTTTCATCGGCGAAATGTTCTTCTCCGAGGGACATATCCTGTTCGAAATGCTCTGAATCTTCCTTGTTAAAATCAACTCGATCATCCTCATTGTCTTGTTTCGATGTAATTTCATCTAAATGTCTGACATCTTCTTGGTTAATTTTCGGAGTGGTGGTTGGAGTGGCATCACCTTTCGCCGATGCAGTCGAAGATTTCTTCGTGTCAACAATTTTCTCTTGTGTGACACTAGGAGAAGCATCACTCTTTTTTGATTGCCGAGGCAATTCCTTGGTCGCCTTCAGCTTCTTAGTAGGTTGCTTCCCCGATTCAACTTCATTTTCAGATTGGGTCGTCGGTGGTTCATTTGTTGACAGTTGTTGAAGCTTTTCTAGAAGTATTTGCCGAACAGTTATTTCCTTAGGAGGATTCTGCAAGTCAAAATTCAGCTTCGTTATCTAGATCCGGAAACAAAAAGAGGCAAATACATATATATTCAAAAACAAATAAAGGTCTTTGTTACCTGATCTGTGCTCTCAGCTTCTGTTTGACTTCTGTTCTTTGAAGACTTCTTTGTAGTCTTCTTGGTTGGTTTCTCAGTATCTTCTGTTGCATGCTCAGGCAACTTGAGCCAGCGGCCTTTGGGATCTTTTGTAATAACGCCTTCGGCGTTACGATACTGATTTTCTTAGGTCCAGCGAACCTCCCAGAATTTATAATTTGCATATTTCTCATGACCTTCGGCGAAGTCTTTTCGAATGATAGTCTTCTCCTCGTCGAGTCAACCCTTTAGCCAAGGAGCGTCAAACCAGCAGGGAAGATTACTCCAACCATTCTCATTAGTATGCTTCATGGTCGGGATGACATAAGTACTATCTTCGCTGACATCCTTAAGAAAACTAATTCCAGGAGTCTTTTTTCTTACGATGAGATAAGCCCAAGGCTCCCCTAGTCGCTCACAAGGTCTCACTTCATATTGGGCCATGAAGTTCTCCAAGGTATTAAGTTCAGTAGAAGCATATTCCTCGTCTTTAGGAAGATCAAGATAGTTGGTTTGGCCTTCTCGCCGACTATTCCATTCCATCATTATGCGAATAGAGTTATTTGTGAGTTGGAAGGGGATTCTATCAATCTTTTGAAGAAGATCGATAATGAAAGTATTGTTAGGATTGTACAACGGAAACTTTATCCCAGCTTTGAGTTGACCAAAGGCAACAACTGCCCGAGTTTCGTTCTGGCCCTCTCGGTGAATATCCTCGAGAGTCATTTTTGTCTGAGGAGACTTGACGGGAAACTTGGTTATAACAGGGAATTTGTTGTCGACCTTGGCAGCCCGACATTAGTTGTTCCATTGCTTCCAACTATACTTCTTTCCTTCTTTAGCTTTTCTGACACTTAGATATCAGGTGAATCCTCCCCTTGACTTGTATTTTGAGAAGTGGTCGGCGAAGAATGATTTGGGCGTTCATCTGGAGTTACAGTGGTGTAAGCCATTAGAAGAATTCTAAGGTGATCAGGAAGCGAGGGATCGACCGAAAAAGTTGCAGGGACAACCGAAAAAAAATTGCAGCGGCAGAGAATATGAAGAGTTCCGGCTGAAAAACAACCATAACACATATCCAAGAGTGGATATGGTCCAGAGAAAGTGATAAAAAGAAAGGCTACAGCAAAAAAGATCAAATAGGAGGATATTTGGTGTGATTTGGGTGAAAAAAGAAGAAAAAATAAAAAATCGGCAGTCAAGGGTTTTAGGTTTTGGGAGATCAGGAAGATAGAGAAGAAGAAGTGGGCTTTTGGTTTTTCGAAAGAGTAAGTTTGGTCTTAGAGAAAGAGAATATATAGCAGAAGGAGAGGAACCGGTGCTTTAGGTCATCAGGTTAAAAGTGAGTCGGCAAAATTTTCGGCACGAAGAGAACGTGGCAGAAACGGCAAGTCGTGGAGATCGTGGTTGCGGTATTTTCGGCGACTAGGGAAATTTCACCTCCGGCAACCAAAGCTCTTGGAGATGAAAGACGCAAAATGTGAGTGTAGAAAATACCTCAACCCTATGAAAGAATCTTAGAGGAGAAGTCGTATAAGAAAGCTGCATCAGAGAAGCACATAATCATCTATGGTGAAGTTCAGCGACGTAAGTAGGGGCAGGAAGAAGTATGATATAGTAGGGCGAAATCGGTGACATCGAATGAAGTATGAATCGACGAAGTTGCACGGGCGAATGAAGAATATGTCACAATCTGGAAGGTGAGAAGTAGTTGAGCATTTAAGACAGGTCAGAATGGATCTATTGTCAGAGTTGACTCATTGACTCAGTGGAAGACGCGTCATCAATCCTTATCCAAATATAGGGGTACTCGTCGAATAGGATGAAACAATGGTTTAGATCGCCGACATGACGTGTCGGCGAGTAGATACAAAATAGTGTCAGAAGTGTCTTTATCCTTATTAGTTGTAATCCATAATGTAAATCGCCTATAAAAGGTGAGAGACCCTCATTGAGAAGGGGTTGAGTGATTTTAGTCTGGTTTAGGGAGAGGAAAAGAGGAATTGATCTTCTTGCTCTGTCTAGCCCAGCACTAAGGAAGGAATATCACAGAATTATATAAAGAGATATTATTACTAAGGTGAGTGATGTAATCATACTTATTCTAGTGGATTCCCTTGGATGTAGCCTCATGAAGGAGGACATACCAAGTAAACCTTGTGCCTGGTATCTCTAACCCTTCTCTTTACTTTGTTGTTATGATGTTCTACATGTTATGATGTTCGATATGAGTGTTATATTTAGGTGTACTGTCTAAGATCTAGTAATGGGATTTAGACAGTTACAACCAGTAATATCCCAACCGTTGTAGTTGTCTATAGAGTGTAATTACTAGTGTATGTCCGCATACCTAATCATGAACGTGTTGGAGTTGTTGGTGTGCCTCTTCTTCGCCCAAACATCTTGACAATGATGCGTCAGGATTGCGGTGGTACAAGACTCCATGGAATAAGAAGAAGTTCTTTAAAATCTTTGAGGCTGACCTTTTCCCCTGGGAGTGAACTGTTCAGTTCATTTATGATTGGCGTTCTCCAGTAACTTTCCGAGACTTCATCTGCTTTCGCCAGCAAAACAGATGATACAATGCGTCTTCGAACCGTTAGGGTTTTCTCCATCCCTTCGAATTGTAACTTTGAGGCCGGCGTTGCCAGGCAATCAACTTGTCGATTGTTGGTGCGCCCGGTGTGGATTATTACTGCTTATGGAAAGTGATTCAAAAGCCTTTGTGCTTCCGCTCGATGTGGTGCAAGTGTAATTTCCTTGAGGGCATACACACCATTCATTTGGTTGACAGTAACTTTGAATCCCCTCTTATCTCGAGATGATTGGATCCTGCTTGTTTTGTTATGACAACCCCAGGAGAAAAGCTTCGTATTTTGCCGAATTGTTTGTGCACTTAAAATCTAGTTTAACAGAGTATGAAGACACTTCACCAGTTGGGGAAACCAGGACTACTCCAGCTCCCCCAGTATCATTACCGGGGGTGGCAGAACCATCGAAGTACAATAGCCACGTCTTTTCCTTTACCAATGATATTTCTGGAAATTCCCCCGATACATCTTCATGTAAGGTAGTAATATCTTCTCCTGGGAATGCCGCGAGTAGGCCTGCCACTGCTTGTCCTTTGATTTATTTAAGAGAAACACACGCTATGTCGAACTCAGACATTTGCATCAACCACTTGGTTGGGCGTCCAACCAGGGCCGGCTTGGATAACAAGAACTTGATGGGATCAACTTTTGCCATAAGTATTACTCTATTAGAGAGTAGGTAGTGTCGAAATTTCTGGATATCGAACACCAAAGATAAACATGTCTTCTCAACTTTGGGATATATGAGTTCTGCATCTCTTAAGGTTCGACTGATGTAGTACACAGGATACTCTACCCCGTGTTCGTCTTCTTGTGCTAGTAATGAGCCAATGACAACATCACTGGAAGCGGTATATAATAACAATGGACGTCCGTGTACATGCGGCTTCATGACGGAAGGTGATAATAACAACTGTTGTATTTTCTCAAACGCTTCTTGCTGGGTCGAAGACCATATGAACTTTGCATCCTTCTTGAGAAATGGAGTAAAAGAAGTAAAAAACTGTGTTAATCCTGGAATGAAGCGGCGGATATAAGATACCTTTCCTATGAAGCTTTGGAGTTCTTTCATCGTTACTGGAGGTGGCATAGTAGTGATGGCATGCGTCTTTGACAGATCCACCTTAATTCCTTCTTCTGTGACTTGAAATCCAAGGAATTTTCCCGAGAAGACTTCGAAGGCACACTTCAGCGGGTTCTTCTTCACTTTTTATTCTCGACATCGTTCAAACACTTGTCGTAACACTTCCAGATGAGATGCTCTCGTCTTTGACTTTACCACAATGTCATCGACATAGTCTTCCACTTGTTTATGCATCATGTCATGGAAAATGGAAGTCACTCGTTGATTGGTTGCACCAGCGTTCTTCAATCCAAAGGGCATGACAGTGTAATTGAAATTTCCCTACGGCGTGCGAAATGCAGTCTTGCTCGCATCACGTTCGTACATATTGATTTGATTGTATCCACTGTAGACATCCGTGAAAGAGAACATGGCATGTCCACTAGTAGCATCCACTAACATGTCAATGTTGGGCACGGGAAACTCATCCTTCAGGCAGCACTTGTTTAGATCTCTGAAATTTACACAACATTCAGTCTGTCTGTTCTTCTTCTTCACAAGGACTATGTTGGCCAACCATGTTGGATGTCGTATTGTGAAGAGGAGCGGATACCGAGATACACCACCAACTTTTAATTTTCGTGAACCTAGTGGATTCTGGTTGTTTGAACGATCTCACAAATCAATATTCAAACAACTACCTGAGTATAGTTCAGAGAACCGAATCCTAACAAGAACGTGGTTCTTGTAGATCTCAAGATAATGGATTCACTTATGAATCAACAAACTTGCAATTACTTCAATTATATAGATCAAAGACAATATAATATGGAAAGGAAAAGTAATGCAAGACACCCGAATTTTGTTAACGAGGAAACTGCAAACCTAGCGGAAAACCCCCGGGACCTCGTCCAGATGTGAACACCCTCAGTATTAACCGAATACAGACGCTAGCCTACTCTCATACTTCGGACTAGAATGTATCAAGACTGAATTCGCCCTACAAGCAATTCAGCTACCAATGTGCTCCTACGTCTCTTGGCTCCCGCAGAAACCTACGTACTTGATTCCCCTAGATGACGTCCTTTACAGGCCTAGGAGTTGCTACACTTCCCTTCGTGAAGACTACCGCTACCCTGCCTCTAACAGGACGCCTAAAAGTATCCAAGTAATTAAACGAGAATACGATTGTAATTTCCTTTAGACTTAAAGTCAAGGTTAATGGAAATCTGATATGTTGAATATGGCTTATTGATCTAGCCTAAACAACTTTACCTCTTAACGTTTGACGAACTTAGTATTAAACCTAGTTCGTGAATATACGTTAAGGAACTTCTAGGGTTTACGATTCAAGATCTACCTTACGAAGTTTCTATCAAATCTTGGTCGTGATAAGATTGAAAATATTCAATCGACCCAAGATACAGGAACAAGAATTTAACTTCCGACCTGTGCTTCACGATCCTCAAGTGAAGTCTTTAAATAGTCGTAGTCCAAAGGGACTTCGAGATGACGACCAACCTTTATGCAAGGATACACAGATGTGTAGAGGATTGAGATTGTATCTTGCAGAAGGTCATCAATTTATAGTGATCACCAAGGGAGGCTTTGCTTAAAGTTTAAACAGACTTGAGTAGGGCTCAAGCAAGTTCCGGAACTAAGAAGGTCCATATATTGAATACTTGTTCTCAATCTTCTATTAACTTTGGACTAGGCCAATAGTTAAAGAAGACTCAACCTTGATTTGAAGGTTTGCAACTTTTGGTCCAAATCATGTTTGAACATCGCTTGCGACTTCTGGTCCAAATAATTGTTTGAACATCGCTTGGATTAAGTAGTTGAATTCCATGGTCCAAGTAATGACGAGTCCGAGAACTAATCATGCCTACACCGAAAACTTCAAGATATGAAAGTTGAAAGTTTTCTCATGGCTTATATGTACGCGTTCATAGAGCAGTCAATTGGAGCTCGGGAGAATTCAGGAGAAATCACTGAACTCATATGTACGCGTTCATGAACGCGTTCATATAGACTTTTCTCGTTCTCTGGAATGCCATAACCAACACATGTACGCGTTCACCGTTGAGGTCATTTCAAGAAACAATTCAACATACTCTACCTATACATAATATCACGGATGTGACAAATGCAAAGACGAAGAATCCTAGAATACCTCCGGATCATATAAACAACATCATAGACTATTGATATGATAGAAATGGTAAATACGATACGGATAGGAAAAACCTTTCTAACCTTTAGCGATGACGTTATGATTTATCAAGTAGTAACCTTTCCAACATAGCTTTCATGCATTGGTGATAGGTTATTGAGACCACCTTGTTCTCGTGAAGCCATGGCCGCCCCAATATCATATGATATTGTGGTTTTTTAAAATCCTTCAGTATGATGGAATGGCGTACGATCTTGCGTTGTGGTACTTTTGCTGCTTTAAGGGTCTTGATAGGGATAACATTGGTTGCTACTCCTGTGTCTATGAGGGGCTCGTTTGAATTCAGCTTCCTGGATATGTGTTGTCACGTACAAAGCTCGATTGTGACCTTCTTCCGCCATCATATCTTCCTCTGTGAATGTGATGTCTTTTAGTGCTGGATCGCCCACAAGTGATATTCCTGAGATTTCCAGGATTGACAACATGGGACCTGCCTTAGAGGTTATTTGATTGAGTGATGCGAAAGCATTCGCTCGCTGATCTTTAGAGAAATGTAGTAATTCGCAGAGGTTCTCCACCAACGACACAACTTCCTGTCTCACAGGCTTCTCTCGTGTAGTGAAACATGCGATGTAGTTTCGAGCATTGCTCCTTGAGTCCCCCGTCTTCAGCGGGAGTTCCCCCTGCTTCCATCTTCCTCTTGAAGATCCACCTTAAACTATAACAGTTGCTAGTGGGGTGGTGAATGAACCTGTGGAAGTGACAATAATTAGGATTCGCTTTCTGCTCATATGTAGGTTGTTTATGTACGGCAGGTTAGCTTCTCCCTTTTGTACCCACGCCTCCATCCATCCAATCACCTTTGCTATGGAACAAGGGAAACTCGGTGGTTTGACTGCTTCTCCATGTGATGACGATGTCTTCGGCTCCAGGGGCGTGCGCTTGGATTGGTACTCCATCGTGATTAAAGCCTTCCTCTTTCCCTCATCTGACATGGTTTGGATCAGGATGCTCCTGGGGCGTTGTTGAGAATAAGAAGAACGATCTTTAGTGTTTGCTCTTTCCAAGAGGGTTGGGGCGGTCGTCACTGATCTTTTAGCTGGTCTATGCAATTCAGAAAACGTTCGAAAGCGTAGATTCTCCAAAAGTGCGTGATAGACTGGCAGCATGCCATTTCTGCACAAATCTACTAATTGTGCTTCAGTTACAGTTGCAGCGTGGCAATCGAGTGCTCGAATTCTGAATCTCTTCACATAATCGTCAGGGTGTTCCCTGCTGTGATGGACTGTTCTGCATAGATCTGACAGTGTAATTCTTTCGTCGACAAAGAAATACTTCTTGTAGAAAGCGTTCACCATTTCCTCTTACGTCGCGATCACTAGTGGAAATAGGTCGTTTTACGACCCTACACGGTATGTAGTATAATCTGCATTTACGACCAACATCATCAGTAGAATAAAGGGTGGTTTCTAGACCGTGGTATTTTTTTACCATCCCTAGGCAAGGGTCACATATGAACGACGCGCATTAACTATAGCATACTTACGACTGTTCTGGAGAGTCATATCCTTGATTTTGCATATATTAAAAAATGGAATCAGCTCTGGCTGAATTCCTTCAGTCAGAAGCTGAATCCATCTGTCTCACTCAAATGACATTATAATTACATTGAAATGAAATGAAAATCAAATTCAAATCCAAATCCATATATGCAACTAGCAGTCAAATGACATTCAAAGAAAAATTCATTGTATTAATTAGGTTCAAAGTTATACAAAATAGAATTTAAATCCTGAGTTAACAAAATACAAGGCTCAACTAAAACGTTATAACCTTAAAGACTTGCAAAGTCTACAAAATTCAGTTGTCATCTTCTCAAGTTCACCACCTGACCATGTTCGTGGCATAGCTCCAGCCAGACTGGATCGTGATTCGTGATCATCCGAAAGAACATATTGTCTCAGGTTCACCACCTGACTTGCTTGGAACCTAACATCATATTATATAGTTTGAAAAGAAAGCTCAAACGATCAGTGACCTCAGCCAAATATGAAACACGATTTCCCCCTGAAGTTGGAAGTGACAACAAAATAATGATGTTAGTTACAAGCATCGTTTCAAACATTTCATACTTAAAACCCCATATAAGCTTCCAGTTTTAACTGTATTATCCTTGGACTACCATTTCAGTTTCATAAGGAAAATCCTTATTTATGTATCCATTCAGGAAGTGCATAATATAAGAGTTTACCTATATGCTTGTTAACATCTATTGGCATTGCACGACTTCCAGACGCTATAAGAGGTACCTGTAAAGTTAGATACTGATGTGTGTTAGAACAAAGACAGACACCACAAACATATTCACATTGAATAAAAAATAAACAGAAAAGGCACGATAAGTAACAAGTCTATCAATATTTTAGAAGCATACACTGCTGCACTCCAGAATCTTGCTAGTTCTGAAGCCTACGACTTCTCTCTCTAGTTCAAAAACTGGCATTGCGCACTCTGCGCCTGTAATATGGCAGGTAAATGTGTTTTCTCCTCCAGCATATCAACAAGCCTCTGCAGATTCAGCAAGAAGCATCAGTTATGCAAGTATAAGCACGCAAAGTAGCAGGCCAATAGTTACAGCAAAATAATGCCTGAAAACCTAAAATGTAACCTTGTAGAGGACAGAGAGCGACATCAGCCCGTCATCTTTTGCGATTGCTGCTAGAGCGTGCACATCATACTTTACCTGCCTACGGCTACCCTCCAAACACAGCCTCTCTAATATGAGGTCTACTAAACTAAAGTGAACATAAAAATAGTATTATTATACAGCGTAAATGGATACCTTTTAGCTTTTGTAAATGTAGGAATTAAAGAAATTAAATTTGCACCTGGAAGTCAAGGCAAGTTGTTCCCGAATGGATCCACCAGCCCTCGCCAAAACATGCAAAATACCTTCTTTGATTATTTCGTTATCCTCTTTAAGATTTACAAGGTCTTCCTCAGTCCCACTTAAAAGTGACGGAAAGAATCGTGCAACCATCTACAAGTCAATATTGAATTGTCAAGATCTTGTTTTCCTACTGAAAAAGGAGGGGTACCGAAATACTACCAACTTTTCGTTTTGGCTCGTGAGTCTTATGGTTTAAGTCTGGACGATCTCAAAAATCAATATCCAAACTTATAACTGGAGTTGTTAGACCTCGACAAAGAGTACTTTGGAGTCAACTCGACAGTTATGCAATAACGTACTACTTGGTGCTTTAATTATAAATCAGAGTTATAATGCGGAAAGTAAAAGCACACAAGACACCAGAGATTTTTTTAACGAGGAAACTGCCTTGCAGAAAACCTCGGGACCTCGTCCAGTTTGAACACCGCCCAGTACAAACTGACTACAAACACTAGCCCAGTACAAAAGAAACATAAAAAATCCAATTTTACATATGTGAGAAAACAAAGCACAAAATTCATTATAAAACGACAGTTCCATAAGGAAACCGACAACAAAAGCAGTCTAGGGCCACTAGGACATGCGCACTACCAGTAGCACAAACCAGGTGATTGGCTATATTTTCATCTTTTCGAATGAAAACTTAACTCAAACCTTCGTGGAATACCTTGACTCTCCTATAATAACAACTTTAACTCTTCCATGAAGGAAGTAAAGTAGAACATAAAAAGGTTTTTTGCATCGATAAAATAAAGAGACACTTATCAGGTATTGCAGAGAAAACACAAACCAGAATTCATGAACCATTGACCATGCAAATATTACTAATGGAACTTGGAAGAAGAATCATACCACAAGTAGATCAATGCATGAGTGAGTAAGTTGTGCATCTCCTGCAGACATTTGAGTGGTAGCCTCCGATATGACTTCCTTCACGTATTATTTGTTGATAAGTAAAGAAGAGCACTTCACTGAGAGGGCACTCATAAAATCATAAAGCTTGTGTTCTTCGCCAAGTATGTTTTTGAGCAAGTCATCCTGCACATAAGGATAACAACCTTCTCCATAAGAAAATCTTCAGATATAATATTACTCAGAATCAAACTATATATCCATAACGAAGAAGAAATTTTCTTCTTTAAACGATAAAAAGATATTTAAGCCTAATGCAAAGTGCAAGTTACCCGACACGCGCAAGACTGTGGGAAGGTAGTGTTAGGATCATTAAGATTCATCAAATTCTTCCACATATTAGCATCTTGTAATTGATCAAGAGCCTTAAAACCCAATTCTCTCTACTTCCCAAATTAAAACCCCCAAACCCTATAATAAATTTACCTAATAAACTACTTCCATTCAAAAATAACCATGTTAGCCACACCCAAATCATAAAAATCAAAACTTGAAAAACCAACAAAATAAACTGAACTTTATTGGTACAAAATCAACTTACCCAACTTTGACAGCAAGGGCAAGAGCAACTCTCATCAAGAACGCGAATCAGTCTCTCTGAAGGTCTAATTTCACATCTCTGTGAATAACAACTGAACAAGTAAGAGGATTAGAAGAATCAATAAAAAGAAACTTAAACTTATTAACAAAACAACCAAGAAAAATGATCAGTTAACCGACCTTTATTTCACCAACTCATGGCATGAGTTCAGTTGTATCATGAATTTCATTTTGCTGTAAATTTAAAAGCCATCAGGAAAACCAACTAGTAAGGATCTAATACGCCATACTCTCTGCCATCTCATTCCTACACAAACAACAACAATAATTAGCATCCAAACCCTCAATAAGTAAGCTAAACCAGCAGACCGCTCAATCAATTCGTACAAAAAATTATTAGGGCAAAGATAATTACTTCACGCAAAAATCCTAATTTATAGATCAGCAAAATAAAAGGTAAAATGAACATCAATAAATTATGGGGATACCTTTAATTCGTGAACCCGATGTTAACAATGGAGTTCAGTCAACATCAGATATCATAAGATCTTTCTTCTTCAGACATCTTCGATCTGGGATCTGAAAACATTTATAGATCTGTGAAATTTTAGGTTATAGATGCACGATTAGAGATGCTGTTGAGGTGAGAGTGAAATTTGGGTTATTAATTTTAGGTTGTCGATGGAATAATGAATCACAAAAGCAGCAGAGAGGATAGGAGGTTGTAAGCTAGGGTAAGAAATGAAAAGGAAAAGAGAAAGGTCTAGACGCATCTTATATTTACTCGATATTAATCGATTAACCACCATGTCCATCGGTATTGATAGGGGGTGGTAAACCCGATGGTTATTTAGGTAATTTCAATTTTTGTTATACCACCCTAAATATGGTTGGTTTAATTTTTGCCTAATTTGACTGATTTTTGGTCAAATTGACTTCTATGGCAACAACCATGGTTCAGGGTTGTATAAGGGTAGGTTAACTGATGGTTTATCTGTAAATAAAGTTTTTATAATTCATCCCATAATAAGGGTGGAAAATTTTTAACTAATTTTTCTTAGGACTAACCACCATTTACAGGGGTCATAGCCCAGGGTCGTAAAACGGACCAAATCCACTAGTGGATGCTGTTGGGAGGGATGTTGTCGTACTAGGTGTAAGCCATTCCAGTCAGGGATTTGGAGAATTGTTTGAGCCGTAGATCATGGTCGCGTTCATGTTCTCCCAACGATTCTGTAAACCGAGATATGTGTTCATGTGCATTTCCCTTCCCGTCGTACTTTGGAAACACAGGGAGACGTATCCACATGGCAGGGGAGTTCTTTGTACTTTACCCAAATAAGGGGGTTGATACACTAGTGGAAAACGTCCGTTTAAGAACATCTAGAAACAGTTCTAATAGTGAGAAAAAGAACGGTTCTAGACAACGCTGTTAACCGTTCTATTATTGTCGTTCTTTTCAAATAGAACAGATATTGTTCGACTCTATAATAGAACTGACTTTGCACGTTCTTTATAAGAACTGTGAATAACAGTTCTTTGTTTAGATTTTAATAATAATAAAAATAAAAAGTGAACCACTCATTTAACCCCACTCAAATCAACCGAATCTGATAAAAACTATAAGAAATTTCAACATGTAGAAGTACAATGAAAAAGTACTCATCCAACCAAAATTGCACCCATATTGTAATGTCTCAACAAATGCCA
>JAJJMA010210637.1:20125-34425 GCA_023529015.1 Papaver nudicaule | reverse complement strand
AATTAAAATAAAGTTTCTTTCCAAATTTGTATTTCTCCCTAGGTCGTCGGGAACTTCATTTGTTGTTGGCACTTCGATATCTCTCCTCCTATTTCGCGAATCTGTTTTTCCCCAACACCGCATGATACGGAGATGAGGCTTCGATAATAACGAAGCTGGATTGAGTTTGCATAGGTCGTATATCCACCTGTAGTGTCACTTCTCCCTTAGGCACCAGTATCCTTTTGTGGATGTCATGAATAGGCTTCGTTGATGGATCCATGTGTTCGTCCTTGAGGCCCATTTGTAAAAATTGGTCATAGAATAAGATGTTGTGAGTACTTCCTTCATTAATGAGTACCTTCGTTACGCTTTGTTCACGAATAATCAATGTTACGACCAGTGGTGCAAAAGTGTTTTTAGTCTCTTCGTGTTCTGTTCGCCTAGGTATATTTCATCTTCTCCATGTTTCCGGTGGCTTTCTCCTGCATTTTGGACAAGATATCCTCGTGATGTATTTAGGTATTGACCGAATTCTCCTCGGCCTATGTATCCTTTAATCGTGTTTCGAAGGTGTTTGCATTGATCGGTGTGATGCCCCTGAGTTTGATGATATTCACAATGATCTTTATGGCATGTCGTTTCTTCTCTTTGTTTTCCCCTCGTAGACGAGTAGGCAAAGTCGCTCATGTTTCATTCTTTTCTTAATATTACTGATGGCTGTACTGAAAGGGATGTGTGCACTACTTCGATCGTTTTTCTTTTGTCGTTGTGGCCTGTTCCGTTCTTCCCTTTTTTAAACTTCTTCGTCGTCACTCCTTGCCGGTGCTTTTCCGTAGTGCGCTTATCCTTCCTCGTCGTATGAGCTTCGTTGCTGGTAGTTGGCGCACTCCTTTTCTCCTCCTCTTGCGCGTGACTCTTTTCTCGCGTCACTCGTAGTTCTCCTTTGTTGTCATTCATGTTAGTTCTTATTTCTAGGGTGAATACCGAAGCTTCATTTATATCGAATCTGAAACAATGCGCTTCGCTTTTCTGTTTCTCTTTCGCTTGGTCCTCCTTCGTCGGCTCTGATGCGTTTTTGACACTTTTCGCTCATTCTAGAGTTTCCCTCGTGGATTCATGGTGTTTAAGAGTTCCTCACGCTTCCTCTGCTTGAGTATTATTTTCAATAATTGGCCCGTGATTCCCTGGTTCATGCTTCCTTCTAGCATTTCATCTTCTCTCCCGGCTTTTGTCTCCTGGTTACCTTCTTCATGAGTTGAATAACGCCCATCGTATCCTCGCTCTTATGAATCTCCTCGTTGCGTACTCTCGTCTAGGATCATTTCTTCATACTGCGGGCTTCCCACACAGTCTGGAACTTTCGCTTCATTCATTTCTCCAGCCTTGGCTCTTCTGTTTTGCTGGTTCGGGTCCCTAGGTGATTCCTCGTAGTCCTTGAAGCTTTCGCTTGGTTGCTCCTTGACTTGCGCGCCTGATTTTCGTTTTATGAGATCTTCATTGCATCCCTGGAATCTATAGTTCATAAAAAGAATTATTTCTTCGTACGTCCGTACGTATTGGAAGTTAAGGGTGTATCTGAAATATTCAAAAAGAAAACGATTTTGGTCGGGATTCTTCAATAGAACCTGCTGAATTCGTGTGAAAACGAATCTTCCTAGACTTATATGATGCTAAAAGGTATACTTCTACAGGCAACCTGATTTGCCTCCTTGTTTCCTTGTTATTTTGCGGATCAAGGAAATTTTCTCCTGTAGGGTCACTTTTATCCACTAGAGAGTGGTGTGAGTCCCTCAAGATATCAGTTTTGACTTTGTAATATGATTTTTCAGCCAAACTGCAAGGCTTATAAAAGTTTTGATGACTAAAAGATGCAACAGGCTACTTGACGATTCTTCTGATGAGTAAAAATGCCGAGTAAAACTAAATAAAAATCACAAATTATACTGAAAACTTAGTTGCTGAAATTTTACAAGGACAGTGGTCCCTGTTTCTAGCGTCAAACTGTTGATACTAATTTTCCCATATCATACAATCAATTAAAATAAAGGTTATAACTGTAAAACTTAAGTCAGGACGGGCCCCAGTCGTGCGGTATCTTGGATATGTTCAAGAGAATGAACGTTATCGACAAGGATTACCTAGAGATTAGGGCGGCATATACCATGATCTATTTTCTCGTTGAATCCTCCGTGAGATAAGACGAACCTGAGTTTGCTGAATACACTACTCAAATGATGATACTAATGCATTTGACTAATCATGCAACAAACCCTCGTTCCAGACGATATCTACACATAGTGTAAAAGGTGTAGGGAATCCATCGTAGTTTTTGGACTAAGCGATAAACGTAAATCAATGGGTCTCCGTATGGAGGAGATAATACGATATATGAGACATATCGTTGAGTTAGTATTCAATGCATCAATTAACGAGGTTCAGCACGTCGTGTGCCTACGTCCTCGGGGAAATCTGTAACTTTATTGATATGAACCTTACAATGATATTTTGTGGACTATGAGACTATAAAAGTATAAGAACCTTGTCTCTCCTAAATTCTTCGACCCCTTTCTCCATTGTGGAGAGGGGTATTTATAGTAGATTTTGGAGATATCTTCTCTTTGCTACACATGGTTTCTTCTATCATTTGATGGTCTTCATTGACAGCTGGTCTTCTTGCACCGCCTTGATTGTCCATTCCAGGGTCGACACCTCTTTGGTGAGATTTATCTTCGCTGCCTTGCTTCTTTGATGTTTTGGATGTGTTAATTCTTATCCCTTCAGTTCTTCTCACCGCTTGCATATCCACTCGGCGATTGACACGTCCTCGTATCCTTTTGTCGAGGTATAAAGTGAGGAGGTGACAACTTTAACACGCGACCGCCATGCTCATGCCTACTCAGACTAGGCGCATCATGACCTTCGGTTTTCATCACTCTTCGTGCTGAGCAAAACGCGTCGAGGATGGATTCGATACATCGTCTTCTTATTTACTATCGTGTCCCCGACCTTTAGTGGATGACACGTGGCCATCGATATTTATGTATTAATAGTAACAACAATTTTCCAGAACTTACAGCTAGGAAATGAGAAACTCCTAGCCGAAAGATGTGTAGCTACTAGAAATTTACTAGGCTCAACTACCCCAAGCTATTTTTATTCATGTGTGTGGGTGCCATATTTCATATGTACCCTAAGAACTACACCAAACAGCACACACTAGAGGAAGTATAGCTGCCTGCTTAGCATTAGCAGGATATGGAGCGGAGGACCTGGTGCATATTTCCGCATCCGATTAATGTAATAGAGCACGAGCGGAGGGAATAGCTTTTGTTCCTCATCTTATGTAACCGACGTAGTCGGACTCTAAAACCCTCTGCATAACGGAGGAAAGATATGTAAACCGACATGGTCAGATGCGCTGGCAACCAGCTAAGCAGTACTGGATCACTAAAGGGTCTGTCCTCAGTGATCCCTATAAATAGAGACCCTCTACCCTCAAAGAGGGGATCCCAGGTTGTTCACATTAATAAAAAATAGCTTACTTTTCATCTTGTCTTCCTTATTTGTGTTAATATTAGTTGGGTGTGTTGTTTGGTATTTCGAGCAACTACATTTTGGCGCCGACGCAAGGGGGCGACGAATATCCACTAAAGTGTAGCTCTACCTGAAATAAGTAAGTTATCCCTTCTTTCCTTCCCCATCTTTGTCGATTTTTCAGAAGTCTTTTTAGCAACTTACATTACCGCACATATTTTTTAAATCATTCGCAGTTCCTCCCACACTTTCACAATACTACGTGATTTCCTAATGAATCATTGATGTCTAATGACAGTGAACTTGTGATTTTTTTTAAAACATTGCAGCTTTTACATCGAAGTCTTAATTTTTTTTTTTCAAAACTCGTCATCTTAGGATCCTCATTTCGCAAAGTTTCTCCTTTCTCCTTTTCAGAAAAAAAGAAGAAGAAGAGAACCTTAATCTCTCTGATTGCTTTCAATCAAAACCCATTCCTCGTTTATTTTATTTTTTTTCTAAAACATCATGGGTGAGAGAATGCGTACTGTGAGCTCCCTTTGTAGGAAAGACACGGTTATGAAAACTCAAGCCAAAGATCACAGTCAAAGCTAGTACAGCTGTTTTTCAAAAAATTGCATCGGTCATTTTTCAAAAACTGGCAACATCATATAAAAACATTCTTATTCAGAAAACCGGAGGATAAAAGCATGCATATTTTTATTTCTTAGTGCGTTAGTCATTCGCTTTGAAAAGGTACGCAAATATGCTAACCAACAACATCATCCTGCGGATCGATTTCGACCTGGTATTGAATCACTCAGAAAGTCACTCAACAAAAAAATCGCACCAAAAAAATCATAAAATTAGGGAAGTTCAGACTGCGCGTCCAAGCTACGCTGAAAAAACGCAGAGAAAATTTCATAGAAGCCAGTGAGAGCGAGTATTGATGGATTATGGCTCAAAATGCATATGGCCCAGCCCACGTACTACAGAGAAGATCCAGTTAAATTGACTTGAAGGCACTTGGCAGTTCGCGAACCTGTTCACGAACTAGAGCTCTGGATTTTCCTCCTGAGTTCCAAAAGTGCATTTTGTATGAACCTAAATACGAACAAGACCTCAGGCTATTTAGCCAGGATTTCAAGTACAAATGGTTTGCGAACCGTTTGGTGAATAATTTTGGATATGTACGCGGCTTTAACAGAGACTCCTGAATCTCATAAATAGATAGACTTATCTTCACTGCAAATATTCTACGCGGTTCATTTAACAAATCTCAATAGTTCAATAAGATTCAAGTTGCTCACTCTTGTGTTGAGACCATATCTTTGAAGTAGTTTTGCTCTACCATATTACTTGGTGATAAACTCTAATTGGTTTCCATGTGTGATTAAACCCTGATACTTTGTGTGCAAGTTAAGTAACGGGTTCGTTTATACACGGTCACGGAACTAACTTGTAGGACAAATAATCTATTGCTTTATTCCTAAGCAACCTATCTTATTGAATGCCATAAATATAGGAATCTATAACGAAAACCACAAGTATCAAGCAATCGTAAATTATGTCTGTGGAACTCTACGAAAACTCTTTGCACTTTGGTGTAAGCTTGTTAGGGAGAGTCGTCCTCTATTATGTAGCAATTCCTTTGTGGGATTCAGCTAACGACTATAGAAGACTTCACTTGAGAGTTGTGAAGCACAAGTAAGCGATAAATTCCTTCGTGGTATTTATCAGAGTAACATGTAACCATGGTAGCTTCAGCTTGTTTTTGTTTATTCTACGGTACTTCTCTTCTGCAATAAGGTCATTCAAGAACAGTTAAGTGACAACAAGGTTGATAGAAGAAACGAGCGGCTGCACGTTCGTGTTATACGACCTAGTTAGCTTCGATTGTGTAAGTATTGGTTTCTTTACTTGATTTACCTGCCAGCCTCAACTTGTAAGTGAATTTTTGTATAATCTTGATCATATCTAAAGGTCACTTTCGGGCGTTAATATGTTGGAAGACAGATAGGACACTAGTATTATCTATTACGAAACCGATCGAGTACCAAAATCCTTTAACAACGGTTAAAGCAACTTCTATGCTTGTAAAGGACATCAACTAGGGGAATCAAGTGCGTAGGGTCTTGCGAGATCCGAGAGACATAAGGAGTGCGACCGTGGGGCCATAAAACCATTGAACCACGTGTCAGCATCTCAAGGAAGGAGCTCCTTAAAAGGAGAGGAAGTTCAAAGCACGGGATAACTTGAAGAGTTAATCACTCGAAGAAAACTATGAGAATAGGAACACATCGAAGATATATCAAACAACGAAGAGAATGATGTAATCGAAGGAACAAATATCTCGTGTAAATGATCGAAGGACAACAAAGTAAGGGTTTTCTCGATGGCCTACCGAGGAGCACCAACTTACTCGACAACTTCTGGCACACCCACGCTTGAGAATTTTGTGTTATTAGTTGTAATCCACTAGTGATTCGATATATAAAAGGAGAGCTCGGGCTCAGTTGTAGGGGTTGGATTTTCTGATAAGCCTTGGGACTTTTGAGAGAGACTAGGTTAGTAATTGATCTCCTCATGTCTTTGAGCACAATATCCTTGTAGAGTTAGCCAGAGAAATATTTTACATTAATGTATACTCAATTCATTACTTTATTTACTGTTATTAGTATATGAATCTTCATCGAAGTAGTTTATCATTCAATCTCAACACTGTATTTACATCAAATCGACTCTTTAAACTCATTGTTAACGTAATCTCCTGATGGTTGTTGGGTATAAGATCTCTTAGCAGATTTATACCGACACAGTTTGGCGCTAGAAACAGGGACTGATTAAAATGACTTAGGTCTGCCTATGCTTTGATGGTTTTTAAAATCTTTAGAATTTTTTTTCTTAGGGTTTTCAAGTTTTCATTTAATTTTTCCATTTTTTGCTTCAAAAAGCTCCACCATCTTAAGTATCTAAAAATTTTGAGCTTTAGAATGCTTAAGACTTTCGAGCAAA
This sequence comes from Papaver nudicaule, assembly GCA_023529015.1. NCBI lineage: Eukaryota > Viridiplantae > Streptophyta > Magnoliopsida > Ranunculales > Papaveraceae > Papaver > Papaver nudicaule. The sequence goes on along the minus strand of JAJJMA010210637.1, from coordinate 27,915 downwards.
TCATCACAGTGATAAATCGATGTTTTTCAAGGAATTCAAGCTTTGAAACATAAAGATCTAATCAAGATCCAAAAAAAAAAAAGTTTTCATAAAAAAATAAATAATGAAAGAGCACTTCTCAAAATTTTGAAGAAACAGTAGTCCTCGATTTTGAATCCACCTTAAATTTCAGAAAATACCCTTAGGACTCCCTATATAGTTGTTTTACTAAAACCCATTTGGGGTTATTTTAGGGTTTTCCAATCATAAGTCATATCAGGAAAGTAATAGTCACTTCTGGGTCTATTGTCCCCCTTTTCATAAAAGTTTAGAAAAAGTGGATTTCCTAGACCTTCATTTTTGGAAGGTAGATCTGGGCAAATTAGGGTTGAAGGGAAAAAAAGGCACAAAAGTTTTAAACGTCAGAAATTGTAGAAATACCATTGGACCGTACACATAACCCCCCCCCCCCCACACACACACACAAAAATCTCGCATGTCAGATAATGTTATAACTACCAGTACGCTTGACAGACCAACAATACATTGAGGTAGCCGCCTTGGACCTCACAGGTTTGTTAGTTTTTGCAGAGCCTTATCAACATGGCATCGAAGTCTAATTTGGCACCGAGGCAAGGAGTAGGCTCATCGAGGCCCGTCACAAGGCAGTCAGTTAGTAAAGGGTTCTCGCCAGAAATAGCAGCAAGTACAGTTCAGCATAGAGAACACATAAACGAGGATGAAGTACTCATCAAGGATCTAAGACCAGATGGAAAAGGATTCCCAGAGCAGCAAAATCAAAGAAGATTAAGAAGAAGAAGAAGAAGAAGAAGAAGAAGAAGAAGAGGAGGAAAAATCTGAAGATAATGAAGATGTAGTACAAATACACCAGCCCACCGAGGGACAAACCCTAAGAGCTGCATAATTCAGGAAACTCATGAGGAGGAACAAAACACTTAAGATGAAACTAATTGAAGCAAATAAAGTTGTTGAAAAGTCAGCGTCTAATTACAAAAGAAACAGCGAAGGCCACTCCCATCCACATGAAAACTCACCGTCAAAACGTCGTTCCATATCGAGAAACAATACCCAAGTACACAGACACTCAAACGAGTTGTTAATACATAATCTTGGATTACACGTGGCGTTATCTCTAAAGTCCGTACACCGGAGTACCATACACCTTGGAGGACGTTAGTAATCCTTAAGGCACTTTATCTCATCACGAGATGATGAAGATCAAGGGTGGAGATTGAAAAGATCCTTTGACCTAGGATTGTAGGCGCAGTCGGAGTAGACAGAAGTCTAAAGCACCCGTCAATACTGCATTAAATGCACATTTAATGCTATGAAGAAACGTCTCAAAGTCACCTGTCAAGCGAAGGTAGGAGGAGTAAGCGGTAACAGAGCTTATCCCTAACATATGATACCACTTCACAATGAAGAGTAGCATCATAAGGATGTGGCAAGCAGGGATTTGGCGAGAAGGGCGGTGTTTTTACCTGCAAAAACAATGTACCGTCTCTGGGTACTTTCGTAGTGCTCGGAGATCAAAGTCGAACAAGACGAGCCTAAACCAAGAAGATGGTCGTTCACGTCTTGCTTCGGTCACAGAGAGGATAGAGGTTGGTATAGGGAGGGAAACAACGAAGAAACTTGAGATCATGTTGAGGATGTGTTTTGGGTGTAAGAGTTCAAGATCTCCGTCGTGAAGTCGACTAGAAATCTCCAAGGCTAGAAACGTGTTTGGATTCTCAGGTGTGTTTTCTCTGAGGCTCTGGTTGTTTATGTTTTGTGTGTTCTATGTGTTTCTGAACGTTCTGCCTTGGAAGATAGAGGAAGCCTATATTTATAGTTTGAACTCACCCTGATCTCTCGACAGAGAAGGTGGAAGTCGTGGAAGAGTGGGGGAGTGGAGGACATGCGTTGGTTTCTGTAACTGCCTGAGTCGTGTAGAACATGCCCACTCGCGCCATCTTCTCGTAACTGTCCACTATCTCCATCAGTTTCTTTCAACTACCGTAGACCGCCAGACCAATAGCCCTAAAGTTATCCCCCCGTGTGATGTTTTGATGTCTCGAGTGAGTGATACGCGGATATTGCGTAGTTGAGTTGAGTAGAGTCGTACGACTAATTGTCGTGACCAACATGAGCGTAGTGCCTCCGGGACACGAGTATATGAGTGGCCTTGGCTGTTGGCCAAGGCCATAAGTGTTTGAATGCGCTTTGGCGCTAGTTATGGTGGCCCCATGGCTCTTGGCGCCAAGGCCAACCTGTTGTGGCGCCATGGACTATGGCGTCACGGCCTTGGCTTTTGGCCAAGGCCAATTTTGGACGCGCTTTGGCGTTAGTCGTGTTAAGGTGGCGCCAGGGCTTATGGCGCCACGGCCTTGGCCTCTGGCCAAGGCCAGCCTGTTTGCGGCTATATTCTTCGTTACGGCCTTGGCCTTTGGCCAAGGCTAAGTAGATTTGTGGCGGCTTACGCCATGGCCTTGGCCTTTTGGCCAAGGCTGATTTTTGTGAATCCATGGTGGCTCATGGTTTGTGGTGCCATGCTATGTGGCGTTATGGCTTTGGCATCTGGCCAAGCTCTACTCTGGGGCAACCTGTGCCTTAGTCGTGGTGTGAGTGCTTATGCTACAACACACTTTAGGTCATGATGTGTTTATCCATGGTATGCTAGACCATCCTGAACTTGGGATTAGGTCCGCTTAAGCTTGTTTAGGCTGATGTATGCCTCTCAGAGAGCTCCGGACCGGCCTGGAGCTTCAATATTCCTGAGGTTTGCATCAAGACTCGTATGTTGAGTCGTATTAAGAGGAAATCCATGAGGATACGTCTCTGTTAACCCTTCATCGTATACCATTGAGCGACCTGGTTCTGATATCGAGATGGGTGTCGACATGAAGCAGATCAATGAGTTTAACATGTTGGTGAGGTTATTAGTACTGCACTATGATATTACCCTCCCCATCGGAGTTATAAGAGACAGCTCATAGAGAGTTTGTTGAGCTCATGGAGTGGGTTGCACTCTGAGCTATGAGCCTGAATAGGCGATTGCCTTCAATAAGGCATGGTTTCGAGAGTGTTTTGACAATCTTGTCCCTCTCTCATTTTTCACCATCTACACTTATTAAACTAATAGGCGTCGTAACGCATCGACCCACCTCTTGTATATTATGTCTACAAGAAAAGGAGCGGAGAAGTCCTCGGTTAACACTAAGAAAATAAGGCATTTGATAACCCGAAGCAGACAACAACCTGCATTAACACGAAGCAGGCTCCAGTCATTAAGAGCCCAAGGTTAAGTCAACGCAGAGATCGGTGAGGCAATAGGCGTGCAACCGCGAAGTATGCCAAGAAACACGATGGCAGCTTTTAACGAGAATCCTGAGGAGAGGAACCCACCATATGACATCCCGCTACCCACTAACGATCCAGCAGTCCAACCTGCAACACCGGCTATGGGGCCCCCAAGGCCAGCAACCGGAGAAGAGACTCAAGGGAAAAATCATCATGAATCCCAACTGGCACCAATGGAACATAGTGCAAACTCAGTGTCAGTCCATACGACAACATCTTCAGAGGGGTCAGAGAATGAAATGAGACCCATTATCAGTAATGAAGCCAATGAAATCGGAAGAGAAGTAAATGAACCACCATTGACAGCACATCTAGAAGATTTACTTCAAGATAAAAGAGAACATGACCAGGTCTTGTATGCCCTGGAGCAGGAAAACCAAGCACTAAGGGAAAGGGCAGAAGCCAGATAGAGAAGATCACAAGCCCGAAGCTACCAAACGAGGGAAGAAGACGAGGAATACAAAGAGACGAAACCAAGAATCACAAGGAATACTGCGAGTACTATCAGACCCGAGGACACGATACTGATGCTTCAAAACACTTGAAAAATATTGTACAGAGATACATCAATCAGGGAGACTTCGTGCAACATGTGCAGCTACCATGACAAACAACAGTAGCACTCACGCATGAGAAAACAGTAAGGCTCCCCGAAGGATACAAATCACTCAACATGATCACTTTTCAGCTAGAGACAGAACCTTCGTTGCCCGGGGATATTTGCAACAACCTTAGAACAAGAAGAAGAATCACCGAGCACGAAATTTACAAACTGAACGGGACTTTGACAGATGATTGGGAAGAATGGATGGCAACACCCCTCGCTTTTTCCACCAAAGATATTAACCAAGATGTGGAAATGCATAACGATCCTCTAGTTGTAACACCACCAATCCACGGTTGGAATGTTTCGAAGATAGTGATAGATGGGGGAAGCTCGCTCAACGTGCTATTCTACGAGACCTATAAAAGGATGGGATTGAGGGATGATCAAATTGATTCATCCACATGCACGATCTACGGGTTTAATGGATCCTCGTCGAAACCAAAGAGAGAAATAGTCATGCAAGTAGATGGAGGGCCAAAGAAGACAATGGCTAGGTTCAGCGTCATGGATGCCCCGTCACCGTACCACGCCATCATGGGGAGACTGTGGGTGCATCGACTAAGAGAGACCGCGTCAACTTATCATCAACATCTTAGATTCCCAACGCCATACGAAGAAATGAAGATTAAGGGAGATCAGCAGGATGCCCGAAGATGCGATGCGGCCGAAGCAAGATATCATAATGAAGCCCAATAGACCTTGAGAATAAATAAAGGAAAACAAAAAGAAGAAGAAAAAGAGAAAAGGTATGAAAAGTACAACAAAGAGATTGAAGCAGCCAAAGCAGCCTCATTGGTCCCAATTACCATGGTGGCATCAACGTCAACAATGGGGGACAAATAACAATTAAAGAACGTTACTCCCATCGGACCTCCAAAACATCGGTTCTCATCAATAGAACCGATCAACATTGGGACCGAAGCTCTACCACGAATGGTGAGTATCGGTACATTATTGGAGGAAGATATGGAAGTGAAGTTACAAGAGTTATGTAGATGGTGAAAAATGAGAGAGGGACAAGATTGTCAAAACACTCTCGCAACCATGCCTTATTAAGGGCAATCGCCTATTCAGGCTCATAGCTCAGAGTGCAACCCATTCCATGAGCTCCACAAACTCTCTATGGGCTCTCTCTTATAACTCCGGTGGGGAAGGTAATATCATAGTGCAGTACCAATAACCTCACCAACATATTAAACCCATTGATCTGCTTCATATCGACACCCATCTCGATATCAGAACCAGGTCGCTTAATGGTATACGGTGAAGAGTTAACAGAGACGTATCCTCATGGATTTCCTCTTAATACGACTCAATATACGAGTCTGAATGCAAACCTCAGGAATATTGAAGCTCTAGGCCGGTCCAGAGCTCTTTGAGAGGCATACATCGGCCTAAACAGGCTTAAGCAGATCTAATCCCAAGTTCAGGATGGTCTAGCCTAAAATGGATAAACACGCCATGACTTCAAGTGTGTTGTAGCATAAGCACACACACCACGACTAAGGCACAGGTTGCCCCAAAGTCGACCTTGGCCAGATGCCAAAACCATAACGACACATAGCATGACACTCTGAACCATGGACCACCATGGATTTACAAGAAATTGGTGCAAAGACGCCACAAACCTACTTGGCCTTGGCCAAAAGCCAAGGCCACGCCACAAGACACGGCCACAAACAAACTGGCCTTGGCCAGAAGCCAAGGTCGTGGCGCCATGAACCATGGCACCACAACAAGTTGGCCTTGGCCTTTAGAACAAGCGCAAAGCGCCTTAGAAACTTGGCCCTGGCCAAAGGCCAAGGCCGTGGCGCCATAAGCTATGGCGTCACTACCATAAACATAGCGCAAGGCGCTTAGAGAACTTGGCTCTGGCCAAAGGCCAAGGCCGTGGCGCCAAGAACCGTGGCGCCATAGAACTAGCGCAAAGCGCTTTAAACTTAGCCTTGGCTAAGGGCCAAGGCCGTAGCCCCTTGGGCTATGGCGTTATGCACTTCTATGCACTTGTGCCCCATAGGCACTACGATTATATTTGGTCACGCCAATTAGTCATACGACTCCACTCAACTACGCAATATCCGCGTATCACTCGAGACATCAAAAACATCAAACGGGGGGATAACTTTAGGGGTATTGGTCTGGCGGTCTACGGCAGTTGAAAGAAACTGATAGAGATAGTGGACAGTTACGAGAAGATGGCGCGAGTGGACATGTTCTACACAACTCAGGCAGTTACGGAAACCAACCCATGTCCTCCACTCTTCCACGACTTCCACCTCTCTGTCGAGAGATCAGGGTGAGTTCAAAACTATAAATAGAGGCTTCATCTATCTTCCATGGCAGAACGGCTAGAACACAGAAAACAGAAACAACAAGAACATCAGAGCCTCAGAGAAAACACACCTGAGAATCCAAACACGTTTCTAGCCTTGGAAATTTCTAGTCGACTTCACGACGGAGATCTTGAACTCTTACACCCGAAACACATCCTCAACCTTATTTCAAGTTTCTTCGTTGTTTCCCCCCTAGACCAACCTCTATCCTCTCTGTGACCGAAGCAAGACGTGAACGGCCATTTTCTTGGTTTAGGCTCGTCTTGTTCGACTTTGATCTCCGAGCACTACGAAAGTACCCAGAGACGGTACATTGTTTTTGCAGGTAAAAACAAGTTACTAAGGGAATACCTGGACGTCTTCGCATGGACCATGAAAGATATGCCTGGCATAGACCCAGCCATGTCACATCACCTTCGGATAAACCCTAACACTCCGCCATTCAAGCAACGAATCAGGAAAGTGGCACCCATCTACCACGAGGCAGTGGAGAAAGAACTTCAAAAACTCATGGATGCGGGATTCATTATAGAAGTAATGTACCCCACTTGGATATCAAACATGGTCATCGTACCTAAAAATAATGGAGGATTTAGGATTTGTATCGACTTCAGCAATCTTAACAAAGCATGTCCCAGAGATAGTTATCCCCTACCAAGTATATATCAGTTGGTGGATGCAACTTCGGGCCACGAACTATTATCGTACATGGATGGATACTCAGGCTATAATCAAATAGCGTTGGCGGAGGAAGACCAAGAGCATACAACATTCTTTACACCAAGGGGTTTATATTGTTACACAAGAATGCCATTCGGCCTAAGGAATGCGGGAGCAACATATCAAAGACTGGTGAACAAGATATTCAAACAATGGATCGGGCGAATCCTGGAAGTGTATGTGGATGACATGCTCGTCAAAAGCATGAAGTATCAGAACCCTCTGGAAGACCTCAGGGAAATATTCGAGGCAATGAGAAACTGCAAAATGAAGGTCAACCCTGATAAGTGTACCTTCGGGGTAACTTCAGGAAAATTCTTGGGGTACCTGGTCACCAAAAAAGAGATCGAAGTCGATCCGGAGAAAGTCAGAGCCATAGTAGACATGCCCTCGCCAAAGAATCTGAAGGATGTTCAGAAGTTGAGTAGAAGGTTAGCAGCGTTGGGAAGATTCATATCTAGCTCGTTCACATGGACGGTTCTACAAAAGACTTTTTTCTCCACACTAAAAAAGGATTGCCAGATGTTTTTACCTGGAAAAACAATGCACCGTCTCTGGGTACTTTCCTAGTGCTCGAGATCAAAGTCGAACAAGACGAGCCTAAACCAAGTCAATGGTCGTTCCCATCTTGCTTCGGTCACAGAGAGGATGAGGTTGGTCTAGGGAGGGAAACATCGAAGAAACTTGAGATCAGGTTGAGGATGTGTTTTGGGTGTAAGAGTTCAAGATTCCTGTCGTGAAGGTGACTGGAAATCTCCAAGGCTAGAAGTGTATTGGGTTGCTCAGGT
>JAJJMA010210637.1:0-16633 GCA_023529015.1 Papaver nudicaule | reverse complement strand
GGGGGGGGGATTGCGAGTCCTCATGTGAAAGTCTATGTTTATCTTTTAATCGAAAAGAAAAGGAAGTTGTATCCTCGTGTATCAATGAAATCTTTTTGGGAAAGCTACAAGTCTCGATACAGTTACAGTAAGCGCAACAGAACAATTGCCAACCAACTTAAGCGCAACAGAACAATTGCCACTGGCAGGAGCATACTTGCTGATCACAGGTCATCTCTAAGATCCACGTGCATGTGCACGAGGCAGAAAATAAGAATCCCAATGATAGAGATACTCACACGTCGTATACTGCGGGAAATCTTATTTCCCGGACTAATGCCTTGAACCCCCTCTGGCCCAGGGTTCTCTCATAAACTTCTATAAATACCCCTCCAGTTTCAGCTGAAAGGAGGTCGCAAAATTCTTGGAGATAGAGGTTTAGAGTATTTTCATATGTGTAGCAATACCTCTGTTTGCTCTCAAAACCTTTAGTTCACTGAGATCAGATGTAACCAAATAGGATAATCGCAGAAAAAAAAAAGCTTTACTTACATTTTATTATTGCCATTAATAAGATTGATCTATCTTTACCCCGAGGTCGTAAAGCACCCTGGTGCCGAACCTCGTTATTCTCTTGTGTTATTGATAACTTAGGTCGTCTATTTATTATTTTGTCATAATTAATCAATCTATTTTAATTGGCGTATCTTATAGTTATTGTCATCTTGGCATACGACTGATCACAGTGACTTCGAACGACTTGCTAATCTGTAATAAGATAGTGTCAAAAACAAGGATCGTCTGTGCCATAATATATACTTCGATTCTCACTTTCAGCAATTAGTATATTATGGGATAAATTAGTAGTAACATGAGCATATGGGAGAAACATCGAGCTATCGTATCGAACCTAGCATTCAATCAAGTGGAAATAACATACATTTAGTATACAAGAATAAACAGACGCGAAAAGATGCCGAAGCAACTACATTGCAAAAAGTCATGATGGACGTGATAAAGGCAATGCGAGCAGAGCTCCTCGAGAGTCGGGTACAACTGTATGCAAACGTTAAGCTGAGGCAAGCCATTAATGAAGTACACCGCTCGCCGCTAAGCTTCGAACTCTTAAGTAAGCCCATCCCGGTTAAATGCACTATGTCAGTCTTCAACTCTATCTTCGACGGAAGCAGAGATGCAACTCATCACATAAAAATGTTCCAAAGATTACTCCTAGCATGGGCTGACAAGGATGAGGTGCTCTGCAAATATTTCCCATCGAGTTTGAAAGGAGAAGCCCTAGATTGGTATGATAGCCTACCAGTATGTTCAATTTCATCCTTCGATGACCTATCCAAGGTATTCTTGCTCCATTTCCTCTTCAACAATTCATCGAAACCAAGAGTGGAGAAATTATTCAGCATTAGGGTAAGACCCAAGGAGTCCACCAAAAGCTTGACAGAAAGATGGACCACGCAATGCGTGGAGGTTGGAAACTGAGCCACGGAAAAGGATAAAGTTCGAGCTTACCTAAATGCACTTGATAAAGATCATCCTCTGTACGACAAGCTATTCTCGAAGAATGTCGAAACACTACAAGAGCTTCGAAAATACCAAAAAGAGCAAATTGCGCTAGAAGAAATCAAAGAACAGGCAGCCCAAGGAAAGGACAACATCTCGAAACAAGTGCATTCGATCAACAACTTATCCTTGGAAGAGCGAGATGAAGTTAAGAGGCTCGTGGAACCTCTCAAGAAAGTGTTGTTTGGAACAAGGCAAGATAAATCTGTGGACAATCAAGTGGGGGATTCCTATAAAGGAGAAATACAAGATGACGATGGACGATATGGAAGCGAAGGGAACTTTGGTGATGGCAGATATAGCGATAACAGAAGATACAATGACAACAAGGGTAATGATTCTCGAAGAGGATACGAGAGAGGATTCCAAAGCAAGAAGTTTGGGGCACCAAGGTCAGGATTCCCTCCTTTCCAAGACATAAAAGCTCCCGAAACTCAGTGTACCTCTCGAGGTTCTTTAAGGTGCATCGAGCAGTCTGAACCAGCAAGTGAAATTCGTTATCCAAACAGTAGGGGTAATCAACCGCCGCATACAAGGAACTCGAGGGATTTCTGTCACTTTCACAAGTTTTATGGGCATTCTACCGAGATTGTGTCACAGCATAAGACCAGATTCACTATTTCATTTCGAAGGAAAAATTCGATCATCTCTTGGGATTACCAAACCCACTTCCAGAACAGCAACAACCCAAAGAAGAGAAACATGAGGCACATGTAATCACAATCAATCAAGATATTCCAAGGTTCAAAGACTGTAATTCGATAGTACAAGCTGAGGTCAGCGAATATAGCTTCAGAAACAACATCACTGATAGAATTCACAAAAGAGACTTCGAAGGAAAATACATAATGAGCGTATCTATGAGGAAACCCCTCGAAGAATGGCAGAAAAAACCAGTCTTCTTTTCTGCTGAGGATATCCCGGATGGAGGAAGGTCACACAATGATCCTTTGGTAATAACTCTGAATATCGAAAAAAATCACAATGCCAAGGATACTGGTGGACCCAGGAAGTTTTGTTGATATACTCTTCGGCAAAACTCATGATCAACTATTCGGAAAGGATGCAACATTAATACCTTCGACATATAACGTGTTCGGTTTCAATGGTAAGCCTTCGATACCAAGGGGAGAGTTACCATTAATAGTTTACGTAGGCAAGCTCGAACTCCTCACACCATTATGTGTGGTAGACATTGACTCTCCATATACTGCTATTATGGGAAGACCATGGCTACATAGTTTAATGGGAGTAGTTTCAACATTTCACAGAAGAATCTGATTCCCAACGCCAACCGGGATAGCATAAATAATGGGAGATCCCCTTGAAGCTCGTGTTTGTAAAGAAATTAACATACAACAGAGGGAAGGATCGAAGCAAGATTTGGGGAGTCAGAGCAAATAGCTAAAGATAACAAAATCTAGCATCAAGGAGTTTATTGCTGAAGTAGAGGCAGGGATGGCCACGACCTCCATGGAAAAACCAAAATCACTTTCACAATCAATCATAGGGTCTGTTAGGCAAGGAAAAGGTCAATGGTACAAGGACAGGGATCAATTCATGATAACAAACAATAAACAAAACGATGCGTCAACATCGAAGTCATGTTACAATACCGTCGAAAACACCAAAGAAGAGCCCTTCTGGGTAGTCCCGTATGTCATCGAAAAGGCAATGGGAAATGATACGTATAGTCTGCTCAACTGCGAGGGAAAACGATTGAGCACCCCAGTCGAAGGAAAACATTTGAAGCATCTTAATTAAACTCCATATCTAATCAAGGAATTTCGATCGCCATCATTAGAAGAATAAATAAAGAAACAACTTGATCTGTTGTATTTCGATTCAAACTCCAAATCCTATTCGATTAGGCATATCTCCTATAAGGCCTTGACGCCATATAAACGGAAAGGCCCTGATGCCATATCTCCTCTAAGGCCTCGACACCATATATACAAAGGCCTTGACGCCAAGGCCTTGACCCCAATTATAAAAAAAAAATCTTACCGGTGTTAGGCACAAAACTGAGGCACATAAAGTCATAAGGGCCCTACGAGCTACATGACACAGTCATCTACCCACAAGATACCCCGTTAGCGGTGGGTATACTTTGCATCGAAGATACATAAGCTAGAGGCATTTGGACCCACTATCACGCGACCAATGAGACCTCCTTAATGAGGCATCACGGGGATAATAAATGGGATTAACATATACCATTAGGGTGGATGGAACCCCGAGGCAGCTAATTAGCTTACATTCACGTGAATGGTAAGTGAATTACGCAACCAAGGGACCTCCTCTAAAAAATCAAATATAGCCTCGAGGAGGGGCGAACGAGAATGGAAGAGTCGAATTCCAGGCCGCGATAGGAGAACAATACAATGTCTAAGCTCCATCTTTGACCGACACTCCCCCATTGTGCTACTTGATTATCGAGGTCAAAAGTAGCTACATACCATAAGATTCTGACTTTACCTAGGCAAAACAGGTATCCAAGATATTAAACTCATGCATCCTCGGAGGATACTTGATATCTTCGATACCTACCATAAGCTCATATGTACTGAGGCAAACCAGGTACCTATGATCTCGATAGCCAGTGTCTGCTTGAGACCGGGCAAGTAGCGAAAAGCCTTTGGGAAGGGTGATCGGCGTGAAGCCCCCACTAGCTTGGTTTACTGCCTCCCACATCGAAGTAAGCCCTAGAGTTGCACTCTAAGTAACCTTAGGAGCCTAGAATTTGCAAAGTAAAAAACTTCGTGCCTGATTACGAGCTACTAAACAAACATTGCATCGAAGAAAAGCATGACTCGATCATGAAAAGAAAAGCTTCATCAAAAATATACTTTTAACTTCGTGCCTGATCACGAATTACTAGTAATATCACACATCGAGCAAACAACAAGCAACACAAAAATATCTCTTTCATTAACAGAAGAATTCGAGATGCAAGCAAGACAATATCAAAGATCGAGGAAAAAAGAAAAAATTTATTCTAAGCAACAGTAGAAGGAACATGAGAAGAATGATCTCAAGAAAGGGTTTCGTAGAGCTTTCCCATCATATAATATTGCCTTCCCTTCTCTTCATCACTCGTCTTTAAACGTTGTCCCGAGGTTTTGCCATATGAAGGCACTCTCTCTCTTCCTTGTTCAGTATCCTCTTCTTCACTATACTCCAGCAGGGACTCGCCAAATAAAGAATCTTTTCCTTTATAATCCAGCTCTACACTAGCTTCGACGCCACCATTCTTATCGCCATCAACATTTACCTTGCTAATATCTTTGTGACTTCCCTCGTGAGCATCGCCAGTACCACATGGATTTGTTTTGAAATTACTCTTGGAAGCACCATTCAGATCATCATCGGGATCCCCCTTCGAGTCATCTTTGACACTCTTCTCGGGACCAGCTTCAAAATCATCACCATCATCATCAGAATCTTCATCCTCAGACTCGTCCTTTTTTTCCACTTTAGGGCATAGTTCCTCTTCAACAAGTCTAACAAAAATCTTATGGGGAAGCAGATCTTCATCACCTGGAAGCTCTACATCAGAGTCATCTGCACCCAAAGCTCCATAGCTGGCAGGCTCAACTCGGATAGCTCTAAAAAGAGCTCGACCATGCTTTCGACATGCCTTGTTCGACAAAAGAGATTCGGTCAACTTCGATTTATAAAACAGTTCTTCCACAACATCACCAAATTTGATCTGAGGTTGAACAAGGGTGAAGGCATTGATGGTCTTTCTCAAACTTTCTTCAACCCTGAGGCGACGATCACGCTCGACAGCCAAATCTTGGGCATTCTTCTCTACTTCTTCGAAGCGGCGGTTACACTCGTTAGTCAATTCTTGGGTACTCCTCTTTGCATCTGCAAGACGACGCTTGCACTCCTCAGCTAATTATTGGGTAACTTTTCTCAAGTTATCTTCAAACATTAATTTCATAATTGACCCGAAATCAATTGGGCATCAGTTTCATCCCTTTCCAACTCAGCCTTCGCAATCTTATGCTTCAAATTCGCTTCGATACCTGGAACACAAAAACATTTACATTAAAACACATCTTGAGGACATATTAAATTCACACGACAAAATTCAAAAACAGGTATCCTACTTTCTTTGGAAACCACGAAGTCAGTAACCTCTTGTTCGTTGGAGAAACGAGGTCTTGAAATTCTCCTCCTAATATCTTCCTCAGGGTTCCACCCCAACTTTGCCTGTTCAATTTGATACTCATTTGTCAATTTCGAGAAATGGTCCTTGGCAGAATTAGCCTTCATTATGACCACTCTTAAAGCCCTCGTTAAGATCCGACAGATCTTTATTCGTCTTCCTCAAAGCAACATTTAGAACTTTTAAATTGCTAATTTGACTCTCCAAGTTCTCAATTACGAGCCTGCCAGAAGTACGAATTGATTGATCCTTCTGAGCGGCATCTTGTTCCCGGGTCAAACGATTGATATCCAACTGAAATTGGTGCATCTCTTGAGCCATTCATTGACCTTTTCCTCTCATACTTAAGAAGGCATTCCACTTCAGCCTTCTTCTTTATTTCCTTGATAAGAATATATTCACTTTCAAGTCTCCTTTTTCATAGGTGATCTCGGTCGTCCCGAGCATCAGATCTCTCATTCACAAGGCGGTCACGTTCATCTCGATAACCTTTGTCCAGATCGTAAGCCACGTTAGTATGCTTACGGCTCGCTTGTGAATATGTATTAAGATCTAAGTTAGATAGACAGAGTTTTTCCTTCTCTTCATCTAACTCCCTTTTTTTACACTAATAAAAAATACACAACATCTACTAGGAAAAACAAACTGAAAAAGCAGGGGTACCGAAATACTACCAACTTTTCGTTTGGGCTTGTGAGTCTTATGGTCAGATCTGGATGATCTCAAAAATCAATATCCAAATCTGTATAACCTGAGTTTGGATCTCAAAGGATCAGTCCGACACAAGACAGGGTCTTAGTAATCCAATGGATGGATTGGGGACAACGATCAGGTTATTAATAACATACTTCTTGTGTTTGTTTTAATTATATAATCAGAGAATATAATGCGGAAAGTAAAGCACACAAGACACCAGAGATTTTTTAACGAAGAAACTACAACTTGTTGAAAAACCTCGGGACCTTGTCCAGATAGAACACCGCACAGTACAAACTGTCTACAAACACTAGCCTACTATAAGACTTCGGTCTGGGATGTAGCAGAGACCAATTCCACCCTCCAAGCGAACTAGCTACTGTCGCACTCCTTACGTCCCTAGATCCCCCACAGATCGTCACGCACTTGATTCCCCTAGTTGACGTCCTTTACAGGCCTAGGAGTTGCTTTAACCGCTGTTAAAGGCTTGTGTCAGTATTTCCGGCTTTGCAACCTCAATTATCAACTGTATGTTTGAACTGTCCTCTATCAATTTGACATACACAAAGTGACTTCCTTCGGATTTCTCCAGGTCATACGGAAATCTACTTACAACCGGGGGCTGACAAGTAAACCGAGTAAACTATGCCCAACTTGTCTCTACCTCAGTTGGGAACGAAGAATCACTTAAGAAACTTATACAACTGGAGCTAACTAGGTCTTACAACACCGAGTGCAGCTGTGCGTTGCTTCCTTTCAACCTTTACGTAACTTAACCAGTTCTTGAATAACCTTATAGCAGAAGACAAGGACTATGAAATAGACAAGAACGTAATTAGATTACTGAGGTTACAAGTTAATCTGATAACAACCACAGAGGTACGTTATCTACCTGTGCTTCCCAACTCTCAAGAGAAGTCTTTATAGTCGTTAGGTAATTCCCACAGAGGAACTGCTACCTAATAGAGGATGACTATACCACAATAAGCATTCACCGAAGTGAAAAGAGTTTACGATCAATTCCACAGAGAAATCTCACGTATGCTTGATGCTTGCGGTTTTTCGTCCTTAACCCTCTATTTATAGCACTCAATAAGATAGGTTGCTTAGGAATAAAGCAACTAGTTACTTGTCCCACAAGTTTAGGAAACCCTAACTTGCAAATCAAGTAAACAGAGATTTCTCTCAATTGGAATTCATTAAACATTTATCTGCCAAGTGTTTTGTTAGCTCAAAAACACTTCAAGATAGAAATCCAACAGACCAGAGATAATCTTTATCTTATTGACTCATTGAGATTCGTTAGATGGACCACATAAGATATTTCGTGATAAACAAGTCCAACTAAGAGATAAAGGAGTCAGAGTTTAACCCGTGTGAAAATTCCAGAGAATATTCACCTTGGACGGTTCACAAACCGTCCTTCTGAATTCCGGCCAGATACATCGAATATGTGGTTCACGTACATGTACGTGTACAAATTGATGCATTGGGACTCAGGAGAAAATCCCAAGTCATTGTTCACGAACCGGTTCGTGAACCGCCTTAATTCAGAATTAGGGTTTAACTGGATCCGCTGGAAGTTCTGGGCTGGGCCAGTACTTAGACGTGTTAGACGCACTCAACTATAATCCACTGGACTCTTGCTCAAGAGTACTCCTTTAGATTCACCCATATCCAACAAGTGATTTGCAAGCAAACCATTGCAATGGACAAATGGTATCGAATCTAACTCATGCGCGCATTCTTGTAAACTTAGTATTCGTGGGAACAAATACCAACATAACACATGGTCATGTATACAAGAACACGATCTCAATCAATATTAGTATCTCTACTAAAGTAGCCGACTATTTCGAAAGATAGAATAAGTAGAATAAAAGAATTTCCATAAAATTCATAACTCCTACTAACCTTTTTGTCGATGAAGAATAATTGATGTCTTCTTTGTCTTCACAGTCTTCGTCTTCAAGGTCTCTACTCCTTTGTCTATATCCCAATTCCGAAATCTAAACTCTAGTAGGCTAAATCAAGAATTGTGTTTTGAAACCTAAAACTGACAACCAGCTTGACATACCAACGCTAGTGGGTTTGGCCGGACAATGCCCTAACAATCTCCCCCTTTGTCAATTTTAGTGACAAAACCAATTTACATATGGATTCAAAAGATATACAATTAAGTACTAACCAGATGTATCTTGATTTTTTGAATTCTTCAACTTCTCCCTTGAGTCTTGATGTGTTCTTTTAACTCTTGTTGATGAATTCGTAGACAGCACCTACAACATATCCAGCTCAAACAACCACAAAGGTACGCTCAAGATTACATGGGTTAATATGCTAATCCCACATGTTGTTTGTGCAAAGAGTAAGAATCTGAGCAAACTTTAAAGTCCGTGTATCAAAACTTTTAAAGTGATTCTACTCATTCCTGATATGAAGCTTCTTCTTAACTTTAATTACTCCCCCTTACTTGATACTTTGGAATACAACAAGTAAGCACATGATGTTCTCCCCCTATGTTTATGAACCACAAGAACAAGAACCATATGTATTCTCCCCCTATTTGTCACAAAAATATGACAAAGTAGTTTGAGACTAGGGTTTCATAAACCTATGAAATAGGTTAAGCTAAGTACTCACATACCAAGTTTAAGATGACATAACTAGGAAATCAGGACGATGATCTCTAAGTTGATTCATCTTTGGAGAAATATAGACACACTTTTCTCCTAATATTCCACATCCATGCTCCCCAAAAATATTTGTTATTAAGCGCAAGCTCAGTTAAGAACTCTCCCCAATGTGGTGTTATTCAATAAAGAACAACTTACAAAGCCTAACATGGACAAAACAATTTAATGTTATCCAGTATTCCTTTGTTTATAATCTCTTTCTCTTAGCCAGATTTTTGGAAAATAGTATATGATTTCGAGTTTGTGAAAACCCTAAAAATCATACAATCAAAAGTTTCTTGATCATGAGAAAAAGCTTAACTTTTGTAATAGACATAACTATGCATCACTACCGAGGTAATGGAAAGAGCTATGTGTTGCAATAAGATTGAGGTAGACAAATCAAGTATTGCAAACATCATTAATAATCATCTAAAAAGAACTTTTATTAATGAAATAAATTAGTACATGCTGAAAAACTCTAAAAAGCATGAAAAGGCAAACTACTTTTAGATATAGTTCTATATTCCTTAGGCAAAAGTAAGAACAAGTTCTCACAAGGAATCAACTATTCTATTTGATTATGGAAGGATATAAACTAATTATAAAAACTAGCTTTATTCTGCAGACTTGTTAAGGGGAAGGCTTGTCCTCTGTTTTCTTTGCATCATTGAAAACAATCTTTTTGCCATTGACAAGTTCTCTTATTTGTGTTTTCATGAGAATAATCTCAGTTAACACTGCTTCCATCTGAAGACCAAGCAAATCACAGTCTTTCATGTTTCTTTTGTGCTGAGAAAACATCTCTCTGCACCATTTGATGACATTATACAAAAAAAACGTTTCTCATATCAGCTTCTTCCTTGGATATTAGGAGGAGTTACGTCTGTCAACCATAATTCTCTTTTTCCTACTTCATGTCATGTTGTGCTTTCTCAGGATCAGATTAAGTAAGGACACACTTGAATGAATTAATCTATCAGGTGTTGGGGTATTTATAAGGATATAATACCAGGAAGGATTGACTCAAATATTGCATACCCAGAGTCCCATCAGGTTAGCATTCTACAGATTTGAGTGGTTTCCAAAAACAGAGTCCCAATTTTCGCAAAGAGAAAATGATGCCATCTGGTTGATAAGTGTTGCTTAATCGAGTTTTACGTATAGAAAACACTTTACACGGTTCGCGAACTGGTCCGCAAAGTAATCAGGTCCGAATACTTGATTTCTTCATACCTGAGAAGTCCAGTTATGGACTTAAGTGTTTTCGCTGAGTACGTCCCTCAGTATTTTTTCAATTGCAAGACTCCTTTAATTACTTGAAGGATTTTGCCAATCGCTATTGGACAGGTCAGGAAGTTATTCCTGTTGTAAATCGTTCCTTATTCCCAGTACTAAAACAAGGAAGCTTATTTGCAACACTAGAATTTAGTGTCTTGGTGAGTTCCCTGAGACTCATCATTCTTTCGCCATCGTCTAGACTTGCCGGATGATGTTCCCTTGAATTTGTCATAGAAGTTATTGTCGTCATGGTACGACTCAGTGTGGGAGGAACTTCTTTTGGGAGTGATTTTGCTTAGCAAAAATCAGACAACACCCTGTTTAACTCCTCTTGAGTGACCAATCGATCAAGATGGGACTGGACTCTTAAAGGAGTGGTTGTCCTGTTTGGAGACTTTCCTTGTGAGGCTAAAGAAGTTATCTTAGTCCACTGTCGATCATCATGTCTCCGTTTTTCAGTAATAGTTCTGCCACTTTTCATGGGTGAAGATGATATCTTGTAGGTTTTATTTCTAGGGATCACCCGTGGATTAGGCCTGCGAGTTCAGACACGTTTTTTAGTACAAGGTTTAACGTGTGTTGCAGCTGATCAATCTGCTTGTCCTTCTTCTGACTATTACAATATCTTTGGTGATGTCCTCTCTTTTTACAGATTCGACATGTAATTTCATGCCTTCTACCACCACTCTGCTTATCATTATTGTTATATGAAGAGTCAGATAATGTAGTCACTACATTCGTGGATACTGAAGGTTTGCCTTCTTTTTATTAGTGACTTTGGCAGATACAATGACTCTTTCTGATCAAAAGATAATATACTTTCGAATAGGTTCACGAAATTAAAACACTAAAACTGCTTTCATACGATCTAAGAAAAAAAGGTTGATTTATATAACATATTAATTTAAATAAGATCATGTTAAAAAAAAATGTTCATAAGGCATGTTGAAAATCGACAATTCCAGCAAAAAAAGATATAGCTTCGATTGAACAAGAATCTTTATCTTGTGGTTGTAAATTCAGATTTCGTATAGAATAGTTTTTAGACGTTTGGCTATTATTTGCCATTATAACCTTGACTTGATTTCGTGAACCCTATTCGGAACGTATGATATCTTTCGATTTATCAATTCTCCCATGAGTATCCAGTCAACATTGCAAGCAAAAAAGAAAGTTAAAACTAATGCAAAATCAAGGAAACCTTGACGGTAATTGATTTTTTTTTAGAATGTTAGGTTTGTATCCTTCTCTAATCATATGACATGAAGAAGACAAGCACGGTGAATAACATAAGAAATCTCATATTATCTATCTACGCAACTACTTTAAAATTCTCAACAAAACTTAGAAAAGTATTACAACTCACTGATTTCAGTTTACAAAGGATTACAATAATAGAATTTAAAGGTCTCCATGGATACTCCTTAATCACAATCACTCGTATAGGTCTCAATTATCAGCGAAGGAAAAAGATTTGCAATGATTTCATAAAACCCATTCACAGTCTCTTTTATCCCGTGATAACTTTGAATCCTTTTATTCATCATCCCCTTACATAATGACTATAACCACGTAAACAAACTTTTTTTCCCCGATATTCGTTTCTTTACATTGAACATTTTCAGAATGTCTTCTGGCACGTCTAAATCTTCACCTTCCTATCTTTCAACATAAACATTCACATCATCGTGTGCGGAAAAACTCAGGGAGATGAGCTCATGACTTCGATTTAAATTTGCGTCACCAGCTGCATCAACCCCCGTGCTTATAGAACAATAATCAATTGGGGGGCCCCCCCAACCTTTACTTAACACTATATGCTAAAGCCATCACTTTTACTAATAAACACTTGATCTCAAAAGAAGACTTTTTTTGATTAATCAATATCTTTCAAATATTCTAGAATGACATTAACTGCATGTATATCGGCGTTAACAAGTAATACTTTATCATCTGTTGTATTACCATTACCATAATCATTTTATCTTCTTTGAACTCGTCATTTGCTTTTACCACCGTTGAACCGACAATAAACGAATATGTATGTAAAATATTCCTAAGAGGTTGATGATACTGTTTCCACTCTTCACTTTTCAATACACCATTAGCAGCTCGTTCGAGCACTCTTGCAAAGTTCCCCAGATCATAATCTAAGACCGTCCTCTCAGACATTGCTTCATTAAAAAAGACCTTGTTTGACTAATGGCTTGATCATTAAAATGACTATCACCCGTTGGTAGTATGAAAAAAGGACCCACTAATTGTAATTTAGTGTATATATCACTATGCCCAAGTTCTACCAATGGTGTACCTGTTTCACTTGGCTCTTTTAATGTTACCCTTGTACCGGTGCAAATATGGGTCTGAAAGGTACCACCAGAGCAATGTTTATTGTTCCATAAGAATAACGTCCCGTCGTATTCTTACGGTTCAATGGAACTAGCTACATATCAAAATAAAAACAGTTTGTGGGAACCAACATAACACATGGTTATGTAGACAAGAATACGATCTCAATCGCTATTAGTATCTCTACTAAAGTAGCCGACTATTTCGAAAGATAGAATAAGTAGAATAGAAGAATTTCCATAAAAGTCATAAATCCTACTAACCTTTTGTCGATGAAGAAAAATTGATGTCTTCTTTGTCTTCACAGTCTTCGTCTTCAAGGTCTCTACTACTTTGTCTATATCTCAATTTCAAAATCTAAACGCTAGTAGGCTAAATCAAGATTGTGTTTTGACACCTAAAACTGACAACTAGCTTGACATACCAACGCTAGTGGGTTTGACCGGACAATGCCCTAACAAGACTCACGAGCCCAAACGAAAAGTTGGAAGTATTGCGGTGCCCCTGCTTTTTCAATTGGTATCAGAGCCGGTAAACACATTAAAGGCGTAACTGTCCGTGTTTATTGAGGTTCGTGAAATAACGTCAATAGTGAAAGGATCAGGCTTTGACTACTCAAGGTCATTAGGATTATCTATCCCAAGGAAATCCATTCCATCTGTTTCTCAACAGAGTGAGAAGAAATCTGGTAATGTCATAAAAGTTACAGTAACCCAAAATGATCCTATACCCAGAGACTTCAATATTGAACAAACAGAAAAATACATCTTTCTGAGAGAAAAATATGTTCAAAGTCTGAGTGATCTCAATGATGCACTCACTCGTGAATGCTCATTGTCAGAACTCCTTGAAAAACAACTCCATAAAATGGACATTGTTGTTCAAGAACTCAGAGATTCGAAAGAAAAAATTTCTTCTTTAGAATCTTCTCTAAATCTGAGTCAAAATCGTGAACAACAAATTGCGGAAGAACACGATTTGGAGATTCAACAAATCCTCATCAGTAAGAGAGATGTGGAAAATCACTTGGCAAATGCTCAAAAAAGATGCAGAACTCTTGAAGAAGAAAATCTGAAACTTATGGATCTTTCTAAAATCCATAATAAATCAGAGAAGGCTTTTACAAGAAGTGAGTTACAAAATCCGCACACTTCAGGTATCTCATCTGCATCAGAAGAAGCAATTGTATATTCGAAAGTCACTAAGAAAAAGAAGGTAAAGCCTCCAGTCACCACGAGTGTAGTGACCGTATCATATGATTTCTCAGATAATAACAATGACCAGAAGAATACAAAAGGAGGTGGTAAAAGGCATGGGATATCATGTCGAATCTTTAAAAATAGAGGACACCTCCAAAAAGATTGTAATAGTCATAAGAAGGATAAGCAGATTGATCAGCTGCAACACACGTTAAACCTTGTTCTAAAAAAGTGTCTGAACTCTGTAGGCCTAATTCACGGGTGATCCCTAGAAATAAAACCTCCAAGAGATCTCTTTCACCCATGAAGCATGGCAGAAATATTGCTGAAAACGAAGACATAATGATCAAAAGTGGATTAAGGTGACCTCTTCATCTAAAACACCACAAGGAAGATCTCCTAACAGGACAACCACTCCACTAGAAAACCAACCTCAATATCTTGATAACATGGTCACTCAAGAAGAATTAAACAAGTGGTTGTCTGATTTCGCTAAGCAAAATTACTCCCAAAGGAAAAGGTCTAGAAGTTCCTCCAACACTGAATCATACCATGATGACAGTAACTTCTGTGACAATTTCAAGGGAACGTCATCTAGAAGGCCGAGGCGATGGCGTAAGAATGGTGAGCATCAAGGAAGTCACCATAACACTAAATTCTAGTGTTAAAAATAGCTTCCTTATTTTGGTACTGGAAATAAGGAATGCTCTAAATCAGGGTTTGCTCCCTGATCTGTTCAGTACCACTTGGAAACATTTTCTAAGCGTTTAATGGCTCCTTGCCATGAAAAACTGTATTGATGGATGTCATACTACTGGAAACACTAGGTCCATAAATATGGACTTTTGGGCACGAAGAAATAATGAGTATTCAGACCCAATCAATTCGCGAACCACTAAAAAGTGTTTTCTGTACGAGAAACTCATCAAGAAAAGTCTGTCCACCTACTGACATCATATTCTCTTCACGAAAAATGAGATCTCTCTTTTTTTCGAAAATACTCAAAAATTATAGAATGCAAACCTGATGGGACTCTTGGTATGCATTATTTGAGTCAATCCTTCCTGGTATTGTATACTTATAAATACCACAACACCTGAAAAATTAATTCATTCGAGTGTTTTTCTGCTTTCTTACTCTGAAACAATGGGAAAGTATAGCATGACAGGAAGTAGGAAGAAGAAAATTCTGGTGGAAGAAGGTGTAGCTCCTCCAAGTATCAAAGGAAGAGAGCCTGAAGTTGCTTGCTATTATGCTTATAACTATCAAAATATGGAAGAAGCTGACATGAGAAATGATGATGTTGTTTATGATCTCATCAAATATTGCACCAGTTTGTTTCCTCGGCATACAAGTACTGTGAAAGATTGTGATTTGCTTGAGTCCCAGATGGAAGCGGTGTTGAGTGAGTTCAATCTCATGAAAACACAAATAAGAGAACTTGTCACTGGCAAATATCAAGTTATTTCCAATGATGCAAAGGAAACCGATGATAAGCTTTCCACTAGAAAGTCTGTTGATGAAAGCTAGATTCTCACAGTTATTTTAGTACCTTCTTCCATAATAATTTAGATTAGTTGGTTCCTTGTGAGAACTTGTTCTTACTTTTGCCTAAGGAATATAAACTATATCTAAAAGTAGTTTGCCTTTTCATGCTTTTTAGAGTTTTTCAGCACGTACTACTTTATTTCATTAATAAAAGTTCGTTTTAGATAATTATTAATGATGTTTGCAATACTTGATTTGTCTACCTCAATCTTATTGCAATACACAATTTTTATTGCTTCGGTGATAACACAAAGTTGTGTCATGTTACAAAAGTTAAGCTTTTTCTCACGATCAAGAAACTTTTGATTATATGATTTTTAGGGTTTCCATAAGCTCAAAAATCATATACTCTTTTCCAAAAAATTGGATAAGGAAAGGAGATTGTAAACAAAGAAAACTGGATACATTAAATTGTTTGTCCAAGTTATGCTTTGTAGTTGTCCGTTATTGAATAACACCACATGGGGGAGAGTTCTTAAATGAGCTTGCGCTTAATAACAAATCTTTTTGGGGAGCGTGAATGTGGAATATTAGGAGAAAAGTGTATCTATATTTCTCCAAAGATGAATCAACTTAGAAATCCTCGTTTCGATTTCCTAGTTATGTCATCTTAAACTTGATATGCGAGTACATCCTTGACTTGACTATCTCTATAGGCTTGAAACCCTAAGTCTCAACTAGTTTGTCATATTTTTGTGACAAATAGGGGGAAAATACATTTGGTTTCTTGTTCTTGTGGTTCATAACCATAGGGGGAGAACATCGTATTGCTTACTTATGTACTTTTTCGAAAGTATTAAGTAAGGGGGAGTAAATATTGGGCTTCATACCAATCTGGCAAAAAGAGGTATACAGATTAAGGGGGAGCTTTGTATCAAGCATGAGTAGAATCACTTTATAAGTTTTGGTACACGGACTTTAAAGTTGCTCTGATTCTTACTCTTTGCACAAACAACATGTGGGATTGGCATATTAACCTATGTACCTTTGTGGTTGTTTGAGCTGGATATGTTGTGGTGATGTCTACGAGTTTTTCAACAGGAGTTAAATGAACACATCAAGACTCAATGAATAAGTTGAAGAATTAAAGAAATCAAGATACATCTGGGTTAGATCTTTATTGTATATCTTTTGAATCTATATGGAAATTG
>JAJJMA010210613.1:0-11655 GCA_023529015.1 Papaver nudicaule | reverse complement strand
GATTTTCCTAAAATCAAGCCTAAAATCAAGTCAGTATCTAACAATCTCACCTTGGCAAGATTTCAGGACAACTTCACCATTCTCTGATTTCTCCACCTTGGCATGGAATCTTAAACTTCCAACTCTGCTTCCTTCACTCAACCGTAAATGCTTCAAATCTTCACTCATCATATAGATGCTTCACTCCCTTAGAGGGCTTCGCATGTGCTCGAAAGCACCACCACGCCCGTAGGTGTATCCAAATATGCACAATGCTGATTAAGCTTAGACAATGTGTAAACTTAACTCGTCACCACCTTGGTGACCATATCTGTTGGCTTATTAGCAGTTTGGATCTTCTCCAACATAATTTCACCTTCGTCGTCGTACTTTGTGATACCTTGCGTGATAAACTTGATTCTTAGCTATGTGTATCGTATTTGACTGTCACTATACACCGTTACTTACTCTCTTGTTGAATTCCCAATTCATCAAACATCCCTTTCATCCAAATGGCCTCTTTTACACTTTCTACAGTAAATGTATATTCCGCTTCGGTTGTAGACAACGCAACTGTAGATTGTAATGTCGACCTCCAACTGATTGGTGCACCCATAACTATGAAGACATATCCAGTTGTGGACGAATACTTATCCAAATCATCGACGTAATCAGAATCATAGAATTCAACTACTTTGTAACTTGTTCGATGATTCAAACCAACATCCACAGTACCTTGAATATACCGCAGAATCCACTTCACAGCTAGCCAAGGTTCCTTCCCTGGATTATGCATATATCTACTACCCATACTGACAACTTGTGAAACATCAGGCCTAGTGCATACCATCGCGTACATAAGGCTCCCAACACACTTGCATATGGTACTTCGGCCATTAACCTTAGCTCCTCCACCGTTTGTGGTGATTTTTCAACATTCAACTTAAAGTGTCGAGCTAAATGTTGGGTTACCGGCTTAGATTTGTCATCTAAACCAAAATGCTTCAATACCTTCCTCAAATAACACTTCTGAGAAAGACATATAGTGCTAGTATTCCTGCCTCTCTCAATCTCCAACCCCAAATTTTCCTTGCTTCATCGAGATCTTTCATCTCAAAAATACTAGTCAACTGATTTTTAGCCGTTGATTCTCCACCTTACTCTTAGGCTCAATAAGCATGTCATCAACGTATAAAAGTACACATAAGAGTCATAGTTGTTGCTGGTGTATTTTTGTATCTTCATAAACTTGTCAAATCATTTATACCACTGCCCTAGGTGACTGCTTCAAACCATATAACGACCTCGTTAGTGTACACATCCAATTTTCTTTACTCGCTACTTCAAACTCTTCAGGTTGCTTCATTTAGATTGTCTCCTTCAAGTCATCGTGTAAGAATGCATTTTTCACATCGAATTTTACGAGCTCGAGATCAAACTGCGCCACCAAAGCAAGTAGATTCTAATGGAAGTATGGTTTACTACTAGAGAAAACACTTCATTTGAATCTTACATTACTTGCAATTGGAGATCCTTCCTTCTTTGTATATACCCACTTGCATCCGAATGCCTTTTCTTTGTTAGGCAGCTCCACCAGCTCTCAAGTCTCATTCTTGTAAGGAGAATCCATATCTTTTCTCATGGCTTTCTCCCACTCTATCTTTTCAATTGTCTTCATTATTTGTCTACAGGTAGAAGGTCTGTCTTCTTCTTCAATCAGTAATGCTTATGCTACCATATTCCCAAACCCCATACTGTTCTGGTTTTTGAGTATTTCTTCGTTCTCTTCTGCGAGCAATACTATCAGAATATGTAGCTTTTTCCGGTGATTCAAGTTGTCTTCCAGGTTGTGGTTCAGGTGGTTCAGGTGATGAACCGCCAGTTATCCCCAATTCTAAGTCGTGAACACAACCCTCGACTTTAGAATTCTCGTTTGTTTGGACAGAACTTGTTGGCTTCTCATAGGTATAAACTCCGTCATTTGCTGACTTTCATTATTTTTTTCAATTACCACTTCATTCTTCCACATTGCAGTTTCATCAAAAGTAACATTTCTACTTATCACGACCTTCTTCGAGTCGGGACACCACAACTTGTATCCTTTCACCCCTGATTGAAAGCCTCCGAAGATGGCTTTCTTGGCTTTAGGATCAAGTTTTCCTTCCCTCACATGATAATAAGCATGACAACCAAACACATGGAATAAATCATAATATGAAATTGGTACCATACTTCCATCGTAGTTTTACCTTCAAGTGTCGTTGGTGGCAACCAATTCACTAGGTGGCACTCAAATTCCACAGCTGCAACCCAAAACTGCTTCATAACCCAGCATTAGACAACATACATCGTACTTTCTCGAGTAATGTATGATGCATGCACTCAGCCACCCCATTCTGTTGTAGAGTCTCCCTGTAAAGTGACGCTCAATGCTTCATCTTCACGGATTCGGAAGAACGGATCAGACTTGTGTTCACCACCATTGTCTGATTGTCAGGCCTTCACTGCCGGTCTTTGTCTCAACCTTCTTCTACCACTTCAGAAATATTCCCATAACTTCATCCTTTCTGCTCATGGTGCATACCGAACTTTACTAGTGAAGTCATCTATAAAAGAGACAAAATACTTTCTACTTCTCAAAGATGCAGTCCTTGAAGGTCCCCAAACATTTGTGTGCACATAGTCTAGTATTCCCTTGGCGATGGTCTTACCGGTCGTAAACTTCGTTCTGGTTTTCTTCGCCTTCACACAGTGTTCACAAAATCCCAACTTGTTGCATGATTTTGTACCTTTCAACAAGCCTTGCGAAGTCAGCTTTCGCAAGAACTTCCACAGTATGCCCTAACCGCATATGCCACAATCTGGTAGAGTCCGACGCAACACTATCGGATTCTGTTGTTGTTACCTCACTCACAAATGTATTTCCAAAAAATACAGATTTCCATGTTTCATAACAACCATCCCACTGGAATTTACTTTCAATATTTCGCGGTTCAAAGACATCTCAAACCCTTGGGAGTCACGCTCACCTAATGAGAGATTAGATTTTCTTCAACTCCGACACATATTGAATGTCTTCAAGTTCATGAATGACACCAATTCATCTTCAAACAGATCTTCCCTACCCCTTCAACTGTACATGTATTGTTATTACCTTCCATCAAAAATTTCAAAGTTAACGAACCAATCCTTTCGACAACAAATGTGATAGGAAGCTGTTGAGTCCATAATCCACTCCGCTAGCACCTAGGGAAGATTCATAAAAAGTCATCGAGAACTTATCATCATCATCATCTTTAATCTCACCAGACTTGATTTCAACAATGGTCGCGTCTGAACTCTTCTTCTTGTCCTTATTATTATCTTTAAGACTTCCCAAGTAGTCACCCATCTTGGTACTGCTCCCGTCCTTTCCAAAGGGAATGGCTGATTTTCAACTAAACAAAGGTACAAGGACTCCCCAAGTGATCACCCATCTTGGTACTGCTTTCACCCTCTATTTGTCTACCGTTGCCTAGCCAAACTTATCGCGACCATATTTTCATAGGGTGTGGCGGTGGTTTTAACGTTGGCTTGCCAAGCCTACACGAACGTTCCTCCTTTATCCTTACGACAGCCTGTGCAGAAAAACTACTCAGGTGGAGTTTAGAGAGCGAGAATGTAAAAGGTCTTTTGTTTGATGCAGTAGAAATGAGAAGTTGAAATCTTTTTTTGGCTAAGGAATTCGAGATGAAGGACTTAGGAGACTTGCGTTATTTTCTAGGAATTGAAGTAGTAAGATCAAATGAAGGAATATTCATCTCACAGTGGAAATATGTGTTGGATCTCGTAGCCGAGACAAAAGTGATGGGATGACACACCTGTTGAACCAAATCATAAGTTGGGAAAAGACACCAATGACATACCGGTTGACCGGGAGAGGTCTCAAAGATTACTGAGAAAACTAATTTATTTGTCTCACATTCGTCCTGATATTGCGTACTTTATAAGTGTAGTAAGTCAGCTTATGCATGCTCCACTGGAGACACATATGGATGCAGTGTATCGGATTCTCCGCTACTTTAAGTCTGCACTAGCAAAGGGATTATTTTCTCGAAGAATGATCATGTGAAAGTTGAGGCATACACTGATGCCGATTGGGCAGGTTTGGTGATTGATCGCAGGTCTACCTCTGAGCCTGGCTATTGTTCATTTGTGGGACAAAACTTGATAACTTTGCCCAGCAAGAAACAATCAGTGGTAGGTAGGTCTAGTGTGGAAGTGGAGTTTAGAGCCACGTCTTAAGGAATCTGTGAGATATTGTATTGTTGGCGGAGATCGAATTCAACCTTACAAGTCCTATGAAGTTATACTGCGACAACAAGGCCGCATCATCATTACTCGCAATCCAGTCCAAAATGACAGAACCAAGCATGTGGAGGCGGATACGCATTTCATTAAAGAGAAATTGAATGAAGGAATTATCAACATTCCTTTTGTAAGAACTGAAAACCATATTTGCTGACATTTTGATGAAAGGAATTCCAAGTCGACCATTCAAATCCTACCTCAACAAACTGGGTTTGCGAGATACATACACACCCGCTTGAGGGGGTGTTGGAATGGGTTTCATGGTTAAATCACAGTATTGTTAGTGTTAGGAATAGCGTTTCTAGATATTGTACCTAACCCTAGTTGGGTATCATTGTAAAGCTAGATCTATACCTTTGTCTATAAGAGGGAAACTCTCTCATGGGTGCAACTTCAATGAAAAACTCTAGTTGCCGAAAGAACCTAATTTCGTTTAAAGAGTTCCATGAGAAGGAGAGAATAGACTGGAGACTAAACAGCTCCTTCATAAGCTTAATCCCCAAGAGAGAATAGTCTACAAGACCAAATTAATTCAGGCCTACCAGCTTAGTGGGATGCATTTATAAAATTGTTTCCAAGGGTCTTAGGCAGGGAGATCCCCTTCCCCCCTACATCTTCATACTTTGTACAGAGGCTCTTTTAGCAAATCTGGGTGTACAACAGTCGCAGGGGAAAATTCAAAGCATCAAAATCTCAAGGATGGCTGAACGAATTCTTCACTTAATGTACGCTGACGATCTCTTAATCACTTGTACAGCCATGGAAGATTCTTGTGACAATCTAAACAATCTCCTCAGGCGTTATACCAGATCAGCGGGACAACTCATCAACCACAAAAAATCTTCTGTGATTCATCACAGAAAGCCTGATCCTTCAGTTGCTCAATAACTACACTAGAGGTTCGGAATAGCCACCACTCATGTCCTTCCTGTCTACCTGGGGGTCCAAATGAAGAATGGAAGATCCTATTCCCATATGTTCACGGAGCTGATTTCCAGAATGGAGAGAAAAACCAAAAGATGGATGTCTAAATGCCTAAATCAAGCAGGCTGATTGACACTCATCAATAACTCCTTGACTCCCACGGCAAATCATGTAATGCAGACACAACTTTTGCCCAAACAGATCCACAAAATAATCGACAAGATCACAAGGAATTTCTTCTGGGGACATGATATCAATACATTCCATTGGGTGGAGTAAGATCACTGCTCCAAGGAAAACTGGTGTCCTGGGAGTTCGTAGGGCAAGAATCCATAACAAAGCCCTGCTTATGAAGAGAGCTTGGCAGATTCAGCACCAACCAAACTCTCTGAGCTCCTCCATATATTCTGCCAAGTACTTACAAGGAGCTTGTTCTCTCATGAACTCAGTGAATGTACCTTCTAATGCCAGCCCAGTTTGGAGAGGACTCAACAAGGTATCCCCTTTTTTTTGCAGAGGCATAGTTTTAGAGTGATTGGCGATGGAAAATCCACCCCTATCAACACTAAATGGATACCCAACATGACGGCAGACCAGGATAGTTTGCTCTCTCAATCACCAGCCAACAGTGTCACAACTCTGCTGCTACCATTTGCCAACAATTGGGACCATCAGGTGGGGTTCCAGTTGTTCCCAGTCACAACAGCTCAACAAATTATTGCCATTCATCTGCATGTTGTTCCACAACAAGATTATTCTGCATGGCCTTTTGCAAAGTCTGGACATTACACGGTGAAGTCTGGCAATCAGCAACTCCTGTTGGCACAGAATCAAAATTCTGCAGGTTCTTCAGTGACTCTCCTGATCTTTTACGAAATGCAGAGATTTGGAAGTTCAGCTGCCCTAAAAAAATGAGGCTTTTCTGGAAAGCCAGGTTTGAAGGACTTCCTACGATGGACCTCCTTCACTCGAGAAACATTACATCCTCAGGAATTTGTCTCACTTGTAATGATTTTCGAGAAACTACTTCACATTTGTTGTTGTTATGCAGTTTTGCCAGAGTGATTTGGCGACTTATTTGGGCTTTCATCATTTATGCTGGTCTGTTTCCGAGAATGGCGTCTCGACATTTGCCTCACTCCACTACCGCCCTGTTGGATATACTCATAGACAACAAACTTCCTTCTAGTATACAAACACTGCTGATCTACACGACTTTGAATATTTTGCTAGCTCGAAATGCAAGAATCTACAACAATGTATTCGAGACTCCACAACAAGTTTACCGGCTGATCATAGTACTATGGAAGGAATACAAATGGTACAAAATTCATGTAGCTCCTTCATGCTTGGTTGCCCTGCACAAATGAAATGCAATGCTTCTCCTATCCAGCAGTCAACAATTCAGGTGTCTTGGATTGCTCCACAACGTAAATGGATAAAAATAAACATGGATGGTGCCTCAAAGGGAAACCCGGGCGCGACAGGTGCAGGCATTATTGCAATAACGGAGAGTGGAGATATTATCCAGGCAATGGCAGCGTCCTTGGGTTTTACATCATTACTAATTGCGGAAACCTGGGCTTTCTTGCTTGCGGCTAGAATGGCGGCTAGATTTCAGTGGAGATGTGTCTGGATGGAGGCGGATTCAAAATCTTCTCTTCAACTTCTTAACAATGAGGAGGATCTTCCATGGTACATAAGACAAATGGTTCTCGAAATTAGGCATTTGGTTCTCCAAATTCCAGAACCCCGAATCACACATGCTTATCGAGAGGCGAATAGAGCGGCAGATGAACTTGCAAATGAGGATGTAAGAAGACAGATCCTAAACCCAACAACACCAACTACTTGCATTTGGGACTCAGTTACTCCAGATTTTCTCTCTAGCATTGTACAAAATGATAAAAATGGAGTGCCAACTCCGAGACTCGTTCGGGTTTGTAATAGTTCCTCCTAATAATATATATCCTGGCTTTCAAAAAAATAAAATAGAGAAGATGTACACCAACAAAAACTAGTTAATGAGAAGTTGAGTTTGAGTAACAAATCACAAGTTGATAAAAAAAAAAGTTATAGTTTTTTTTTCAACACAAATCAATTATATAATGAGGATTACGTGAAATTAAATTATCAAAATGAAAAGATAAGTTATAGTTTTCTTCTTAACACAAATCAATTGTATAATGAGGATTACGGTGTATACTCTAGGTAATAGCTCATTTTCATCAAAACTATTAAACAACCCAGTGAAACTTAAGAATCCAACATACCGAAATACTTATATGTTTTCGGTACCTATGATGGTATGGTGTGTGAAAGTTTTGGTTTTGGTCTTTCTTTATAGAATCCACGTACGAGAGAGTACAAAGTAATATTAACAATACAAGATAGATGTGATTTCAATTGGCATTTAGACCGAACAGACTATGAGTTTTATTATTACGACTCCAAATCTCGGGATTATAAGGTTGTAGTGTTTTTTAATTAATATAATAATTTATAAGGTTAAGGTTTATACTTTAGGTTCTCATGGAAAACACTTTCTTCTGTTCTTTATCGTATCTCTGTAGATAAAGAAGGTGGTGGAAGAGGACTGAGCAGGGTGTTTTTAAGTAGCGCAATGCATTAGGTGTTGAAAACAAATTCCCCAAAAAACAGAAGAATCATCGAAGGTTTTACTTTAATTCATTGTAGAAAATGAAAGATTCCAAGAAATAGTTCAATTTGATGACATGTGGGAGAAATTTGACTATAAATTTGTGGGTTCCATCACATCTCTTACTTAAAAAAAAAAAAGGAAGAGGAGAACTTAGCATGCATCATTGTCTCTAAAACATGAAACTCTGTGAGATTTATATATTGTGGGTCAATTAGCGAATCCTCGGGCATGAAAATAACAATTGAAGATAGAAAACATCATTGTATAAGAAGGGTTACAGGGTCATAGTTATGTCAAAATGGAAACTAAGTATTTAGGTTTTCTGGCGTGCAACGCATGTGCACTCGACTTGTATATATAACTCGTAATTACATGAAAGCCGATTATTTACTGAAGAAATCCTTTCTCAGCGTGTAACTGTAGGTAGAAACAGTTACTTGAACCCTAGGTATAGAAACAATTACTTGAACGCTCAATTCGAGTTCCGAGAGATCTGTTGTGGGGATATGGAACTGAAAAGTGTTGTTAGTCCAGTGAGGATTGACACTGTCAACCCTGTCTGTTGTGTAGACTGACCCGTTGAATTCCACAACTGCAAAGGTGGGCCCACCTGGAAGGTTGTAGGCCCCAAACACCACAACCTCCGGGTAGGGGTTCCAGCCAAACTGAAATCAAACATGTAAAACGTATCACAAAAATGATCAAACATTTAACTTTCTACACATTTAAAACTACGGTAAAAACTTAGTATATTGATACTCTATATATGATAACCTCCACATTTTAATATTAGTATTGGAGAAATACTTATATCTTGTTACACTAAAGTTTACGATCAAATAAGATAATTTTTTGGACTGTTACCACATATTTATATTTTTCGAATCACAAAAATCACAAAAAAAAAAAAATCAGTCTTAAAAAAAAATTGTTAATACATCTCTTAATGTACCTTGCAATATTTGTAGTATAATAAAAAATATAATATAAAATCTTAATGGTCTTACCAGTTCACACACACACACACATACATATATATATATATATATGTACTTGTGTAATTGTGTATTGGAAATATAAACACGTACGTACATCATCCAACCAAAACTAAATTGAACCAGTAAAATTTTACATTCTCTTGGCATACGTCTCTTATGCGGGGCGCTTATTAATAACCTCCATATATATTAAAATTTTGTCAGTTCCCAAGTGTATTAATATATGGAGTTTTTACTGTACAACACTCTCATAACCTTTAGCAGCCCCATCACAAAAAATAACCATCTGAGATCTTCGTTAAGCTCGCTCCAAACACAACCCAAGCCAATTCATTGTAACAAATCCACTAACCCCTTTTTCAGGAATCAAACAAATTAGACTTCAAATGCAGGTACAAATGCAGATATTTAGTCTTACTACGCTACAAAGAAAACCACCAATAGACTACCAGTAGATCTTCTATGCTAAAACCTTGTTTCAATCGCGACGAATCAAATGAGATCAGTTTAACAAAAGAGTCCCTCATACTCATCTACCTTCTTCAAAGCGCTTTTTTCCTATTCTGAACTTGGTTCTCAGTATCGTAGATATACCATTGAGCAAAATTTGGAGGTTGACATCTCTTGGCAATAGGGTGCATGTGTGTGTGAGAGAGAGAGAGAGAGAGAGAGAGAGAGAGAGTGTGTGTGTGTGTGTGTGTGTGTCTGCGAATCGGTCTCTTTCTGAGCCGACTCAGTCAGAATGGATCAGAAAAAAATCATTTCAAATTGAGTGGAAATCATTTGCTCTAACTAAATTCACGATATCACATCAACCAGGATTTAAGCTAGAGGAAAAAGGGAGAAAAGGTGCTCGTTTCTGGATAATTCTAACTGAATAAATCGGTATTTGGATCCAAAATACGCTAAATCGAATCCTAACTGGTAAAATCAAAGAACAAGAAAACAGATGGAACCGGAGGGATAATGATTTCTCCTTTCTGTTGGAAATCAAGGAGAATGACAGAGGAAAGTACTTAAGAATATCCAGATTTGACAGTTCAAAGAAAAGAAAGCAATAATTTGTGTACCTAAAGGATTGAAAGGGATAGGCTGGTGGAATCTAAAAGAAAGCTTAGATTACTTCATTAAAGCTAAAGGTCTAGTTCGTCAGCAGATTCCAATGATAGAAGATTTTCATTCTCAAACTCCGTGCGTCATCAATCATAGAGTGAAGGACAGAAGGTCTAGAGTACTTCAAGTCACAATAAATGGTTCAACTCTTTGGAACTTTATTGCAAAATCTATAGTTCAAAAATTGGGATGGAATAGGTATTTAAAGCTTACTGTTGCTGATAACAGAACATCATTTTTCTTCCCGGAAAACGACGAGGAATGGTATTACACATAGAAACTAATTAAATGGCAAGTTTAGGGGACTACCATCAACGTGCAAAGATGGGTCAAAAAAGATGATTTTATCGATCCATTACAAGTCACACAGACAACTCACTGGATGAACATCAAAGGGCTAACATTTCACCTATGGTCAGTCAAGAATTTAAACAACATCATTGGAGAAAAGATGGGGGGTCTATGTGAGATTGACATGGAGACACTGAACAGAAATCCAACAATCTGCAGAATTGCTGTCAAAGGGAATCTGAAGAACATTCTTGTGGTTCTTGATGTTGAGTTGAATGGAAAAATTCATATCCTAACAACCGGTCGGATGTATCAAAACGATTCAGAAAACGAATATTCGAGAAAGCTACTGAAGAGCCTATTCAAAATTTGAATCAATATGCAAGCTCAGTGACAACTGCAAGTCTGGCAAATTCAATGTCAGAATACAGAGTAATTCAAAATGGGGTGCACGAGGAAAAGGGGGTGGAAACAGAGGAAATTCAAAAAGATCTTTTCAAATTTAAAGGAAACATCTCGACTATGCCCAAGCCCAGCCCAATCAGCCTTCTATTCAACAAGTATAAGGAGTATACACAAATTTCAATGTCTGTTTTGCCTGACTCATCTAACTCAGAGATAGAAACTGAAGATGAAGAAGGGGAAATAACATAAGCGGGCAAAATCATTATCACTGAGTTATCAGAAGCAGAAGATCAAGAAGTACCCATTTCAAATATTGAAGACTCAATGGAGAAGGAACTGCCTAGTTAATCGACTGAAGACAATGATGCCTAAACTTATCACTGACCACCAAGGGGCTTTTATAAGAGGAAAACAGATTTATGACGGTATCTTGGTAGCTAGCGAGTTATTGAACGCAAGGTTTAAGTCTAAGGTTCCAGGAATTCTATGCAAACTTGACATAGAAAAGGTCTTCGAGAATGTCAATTGGCATTGTTTGGATTATATTCTAGAAAGCTCAGGTTTTGGCAAGAAATGGCGGAATTGGATCCATTGGTGTCTATCCTCTGTGCAATCAACAGTACTAGTAAATGGAATTGCTACATCAAAGTTTAAACACCTCTCTTTCACCTTTTCTGTTTCTTCTTGTAGCTGAAATATTCACCAAATTGCTAAGGAGAGGTGAAGCATTAAATATGATTAGAGGATTCAATATTAATACTCAAATCAGTGTGACTCATCTACAATTTGCAGATGACACTGATATTTATGGATGCCAGTGAGGAGATGGCAG
Organism: Papaver nudicaule; assembly: GCA_023529015.1. Classification (NCBI taxonomy): domain Eukaryota; kingdom Viridiplantae; phylum Streptophyta; class Magnoliopsida; order Ranunculales; family Papaveraceae; genus Papaver; species Papaver nudicaule. The sequence goes on along the minus strand of JAJJMA010210613.1, from coordinate 101 downwards.
ACAATTTATTGATGATATTACAAGTTTTTGAAGCTATGAAAGGGTTGAGGGTGAACTTGAAGAAGAGTACAGTTGTGAACATTGGTGCAGATCGTATAATA
>JAJJMA010210607.1:0-13137 GCA_023529015.1 Papaver nudicaule | reverse complement strand
TACATGGAACATTAATTTTGTAGCATATATAGCGTGATTCTTTTACCCCGAAGTCATCGCTCCCTGCCAGAGAAGATTTTGGTTTCGACTAGTTTCAGTCATACACTCATACTACAACATATAGGTTCTTTGACCCGATTGTGTAATTTTTCTACCTTCTTGTCGGTCACACAGAAGATTCTTGAAGTGAAAAAAACTCCATGTTGAACAAATTCATTTTTTTTTGTCAAACAACTAAGATGGTTGTCACTGTCCAAATGCATAGCAGTCCAAAGCCATTACACCAACCCTTTATTTGTTTTTCCTATCTCCTTGTTGCCAACCATCACCACAAAGCACAACTTACTTTCCACAACTTTTTCTAATTGTTTTGGAGTGGTTGTCTTAATAAGTTGTGTATGCTTTCTGTTAAGAACGTCATCTGAAAGACACTATTTGGGTACTTTTTGTTCCAATAAAAATTTGCAAAACCTTGGTCATGTCTGGGATCATAACGTTGCTTTCAATAATTATCTATGTCTATTGATGAAGGAAATAAAGGGTACACTAAAACTAATATAGACGATTTAATCAATGTCATAGTGGACATTTTTTTCCTTGGACATACAGAAGAATGACTTGAAAAATCAAAGACTACAAAGGAAAACTACAGTTAATTAAGATACTAGTACAATATTGTGTATTTCTGATGAAGCTACCAACTAGATATACATAGATAAAAAAAAACAAGAATAAAACAAGATTGGTGAGAGAATTCATCCTCATCCTCATCCTAATGGTAGGTGATGACCATCAGGCTGACCTACTTCGATCCAGTTTGAGTGACTAGCTAGATACTAATTTCGTCTCTCCGGAGTCCAGTGTGGGCAACAAGGGCTAAAATGTGTAGAGAGGACTCTCGAGTCGAGCAATTCCATGATTGGTGTGAAGGTAACACACCTTGGGACCTTGTACTGATTGATAGACGCACCCCTTGAGATCGCGTAGTCCATGAGCTCTTCAAAAGTACCATTTTTTACTATCCTTATTTCCAACGGCCCTATGGAGTGATCAGCAACTCTACCTTGCCTGTACACCGAGTTAAATGCCTCTTCCATAACAAGGCAACACTGGTTCAACACCTCGTCGCTCGGCAAGTTGTCTTGATCCAACACTAGCAACTCCCAATATATCACGTAGTGCCCAGGTATTGTCTTGGTGTCTGCGTAGCTTGTGTATTCGACGACGCTTGTATTGTAATCTCTTAGGAGTTTGGAAGCATTTTCCACTGCTACCTGGAGCTCCGATTCGTCGGTCTTGTCAGAGTCTATACTCAGCAACACATTTTTTCTCCTCACAAACTGGAACTGAGGGGCAGTGTTGTAGAAGCCTGTGACTTGGAGTATGTCCCCAACTTGATACCTGCAAAGCCCTGAATAGGTTGAAATGACCAGCTCATATTCTTTTCCAATCTCAAGGTCAGCCATGTCAACTAGCTTTGGAATAACATATTTTGAGGACGGAGTGGATGGTTCATGAGGAAGGAACTCGAAGTAACCCATGTTGGGCATGATGGTGTAAGTAACTTCGGATGGCTTGCACAACGGCTTGAGATTAAGGCCAAAATAACATTCAGATGACGCATACATGGTGCAAGCTTTGGGTAAACCGTTGCTATAGTAATCAAGGGTGGGAATGTACTGAGCCATGGCACCCGTGACTATCACCTCGAGGTACTTGGCATTAGGCCAAATTCTGGTAATGATTCCTTCCCAATTCTCATCGCAGCACTCGTTCGTGATAAATTCTGCTAGTTCAAGGTTTGGTTTTAGTATTTGCAGCTTACTATTATCTGAAGAAAGACACTGTCGAATAGATGGATCGGTGATCTTGGGGTTTAAGGTTCCAGTAGCAATATCGTGGGCAAGTTGTCTCCAGTGCAATTGAAGAAAGCGGATGGCTCGAACTAGACCTGAGGCGAACACGGCACCAAGTCGAAGGACTTCTTCACGTTGGTAAAGACCACATAGCATTTGAGTGTACATGCTTTGAAATGAGTCCGAGCAGAGAATTGCCTCATCGGGGCTTGTGTATACTGTGTAAGGATCATGTGGCCTATTCTTGAAGTGTTCGCTCTTGTAGTAGCTTGTTAGCACGGGTCGAGCAGGTAGGCCTCCTGGTGTCTTTGTTTCCGACTTGACAAATAAGAAGTAAAGGCCCTTGCCTTTATCTAAACCGGGAAGATAGCTGCCACAAAAACATTTCATCAGCATTTTGTTTCTAAACATTCGCGGGTACGTCCATCGCTAATAATTCAATTGACAAAGAAATGAAGTTATGAACGTCGACAATGCACTTACAGGTTCATGACTGGCATAAGAAGGTTGTAGAGTAAGGTGCGACGATCTAATTCTTCCTCAATTGTGGGCATCAGCTTTCTCTCACCAGCTGAAGTTCCAGAACTGATAGAAAACAATATAAGCGAAGGTCAATAATTGGAACGTATACCATTAGCCATTAGGATTGTTTTCATAAGAATCTTACACAATATACAGAATGTCACATTTATGATTAGTATATACCTGGTGAGAAACTCAGAGATGGGTTGAGAACATAGAATGGGGGAGCGATCACCGTTTGCAATACGTTGGATTTCAGGTTCAAGATCCTCGTATTTGATAACGGGGACTTTCGACTTGAAAGTGTTACGGTCAGTGGCTCCATTGAGTTGGAACCGAGAAAGATACTCGGTTTCACCATTTCTTTTTAAGATTTCAGCTATGACATTCTCTTGAACAGAATCAGTATTTCTGGTCATCTCCTCAATGAAATCAAGTGCCTTGGCATGTTTTTGATCAGAGCTTTTAGAATCAGCCATTGGCATAGCTAGTGATATGAATATGAATATGAATAATGATCGAGATCTAGAGAGGATTGAAATAGATGTGGAGAGAAAGGAGGAAGTTTGTTATGGTGGTGAAGAAATATGAGTAAGCATGTTGTTATTTATAGGCAACTCCTATTTATGTTAGACAAGTAATGTTATTTTTAGGGACAAAGACTAACTCGGCAGCTCTAGCTATAATGCTAGCTAGCTAGGAAGAGATGAGATCCAATGGATTGTATACTCATTTTTCATCTTCATTCATCGTAACAAAAACAAGAGAAAAAACAAGAGAGTGATAGACTGGTCGAAGAAATGGTGGACAATCATGGCCCATATGGTGTCACGGAATGGGTACTTGACCGACAAGTAGGTCCTGAGTGTCGTAGTTGGCGGTACGTCTATTGCGAGACACGTGGAAGTAAACCGGTGAAGATGTTGGTCCTAGAAAGTGACCGGCTGCCTCATCGTTTTATATGCTGCTGACGTCCCTAATGTTGTCGTCCGTTTTGTTTTCTTTCTATGTTTTAAATATTATTTGGTTTCGTTTATTAAAAAAAAAATAAAATACTTGGTTTGGAGGACCAAACATGATATCGATATACATGAAGACATATGCAGTATGTGTTTGTTTCAACTTTTTGAATGGGGGGAAATTAACCAGCTGCTGTCAAACACGCACGTTTGGACAATTTTATTGTGACAACGATTTGCATGGAAGTGAAATGGGATACGGCATGTTTTTTGTTTTGTCGGAAACAAGCATCTTGGAAATTTCCTAGACACGGCTCAAATTCTATCTTCAACCTACACACTGGTCTGTGGTCTCCAAATCCTCTCTTCAACGAAAGCCGCTATTTTGCACGAGGAAGTTTGACACAGATACGATTCACAGGCCAGCCAAAGTAGATAAGTCGCAGACTTTCGAGAACATCCTAATACAACTCTGAAGGTGACACCCTTCAAAACAATGGCTATTTTAGGGAACCCCCCCCCTATTTTTTGAGAGACCCCAAAACAATATTACTATCCTAGGGTGGGTTATAAGGGGTGTCAAAATGTTATGAAAAGTCTAAGTTACCTTTTTAAATTAGACAAGGAAGAAAGGGATGAAAACGAAATTCAAGAAGAAATAGATCCAAAGATGCGACTCAGGTATACCTAATTAACAAACCCATTGTTCAATTTTGTCTGTGATTGAGTTTTTGGTTGTGGATTGATTGATTGATTGAATGGTATAGAAATAGGGTTCAGTGTGATTTTCGGCTAGATTAAACCCTAGAAAATCAAGTCGATATTTATACTTCGATGAATTATCGTATGGATGGCATGCGTATTAATCCAGACGAAAATGAGTTAGTAATTGGAGATATGCGTATTATACATCCAGACGATATGTATAATTTAGACTATTATCGTCTGGATTTCCTTTGTGTCACAACCAACCTAGCCGATAATAGGCTAAATTTTTACAAATCTAGACGATATTGAAATTGAGAAGAGATTTGTGGAGTTATCGGCTAGGTTGGTAGACACAATTCAGACGATAATAAAGTTGGTTATTGTGTCACAACCAACCTAGCCGATAATAGTGTTAAATCATTCAAATCTAGACGATTTTCAAAAAATCAACATTTTTCATCTGGAAAAATCTAGCCGAAACAGCTAATGGCAGCACTATCGGCTGGATTTGAAAGACATAAATCGAGACGATTTTGAACTTCCCCAAAGTCGAAATTTATCGGTTGGACTAAGAACACAACCAAACCGAAAATGATGTTTTCGGCTGGATTCTGGGTTTACATTGAGCCGAAATTTGGTTCTGAAACTTAAAATCCATCAGATTTTTTTTCTTTTATCTAACTATATGATTACACTAATTAAATTTAACAACTAATTTAATTTAACTAATCTGATTGATTAGTACTAATTATATAGGGATAGTTTGGCAATTATGAAAATATGTTGGATAAGGGGTTTTGGAAAAAACTTTTGGACACCCATATTCTGTCTCATTAGGGGAGTCTCCCTAACAGAACGGGGGTCCCTAAAATAGCCATTATAAACTAAGATCCTAACATGCATAAAAATATCTGAGATAACACATTCCAGTGTAACCTTCTAGGAAGAGGAGAAACTCGGTCTCAGAAAAAGCTTGAGAAGACAAAAGATAAAATGAAGAAGTTGGAGAAGATGGAGCAGTTTGCTGAACCTTTGCCGAAGTCGAAGTAAAGATTGAAGTGATGGAATTTGATATGGTCAAAGTTGATATTGGGGGCAGAAATAGGCTCTTACTAAATCAGAAAGTGTTATATTTGATGAGAAAAATGTGTAAACTTTGCTTCAGTTTTCTTGGTTATGTTACAGGCTTGGTTCCTTTATGAATTGTCTGTACTCTGGGAATTCTCTTTGCATTACATAATAAAATGGATATTTGTACGTTTAATGATTCTCGTCCTTGTATTCAATTTGTAGTGGTTTAATTTGTATACCAATTGTCTGTTGGTGAAACTATTGGTGCTAGAAATATACACAGGAGAATCAGGAAGCAGGTTATCTGAAATAAAATAGATTTGCAGGGAGATGTTCAAAAAAACTACAGTATTAGGGAAAATTACTTACAATTTTGGGAGTAATTTTGGGAGTAGACGGACTGGTGAAAGAGAGATTAGAGGAAAAAAAAGGGAAATCAAACAGACATTTTGCGAGTAGACGGACTGGTGAATGAAATCATAGAACCCTAATTTTGCGCCTGGACTGGTGATAATGAAAACCCATATTTCGCGCTTTTTTCATGGTTGTTGATGGAGAGTAATTTTCGCGCTCAAATCTTTTCTCCATGAATAGTGGATTCAAATTAAAGTTGACAGTTTCTTGACTAAAAACAGTTCCTTGAGGCTTATTCTTATGGTGTCCAGTCTAGTATAGCCACGTCAGATAGTAAGGTAGGGGTGGTCTTATGGCTTGGAGAGATTGGATGTCAAGTCGCTGAACCGTTCAGCGCTGAGCGCTGAATCATTCAGCGCTCAAAAATTTTGGGCCGTTGGATTATTTAAACGGATAAGATACAAAATATATATTAATAGATTTATTAAGATTCTGTGAGAATATTCTTTTATCGCTGAACCATTCAGCGTTTTCTCGCTTTTTCAGCGCTGAACCGTTCAGCGTTTCCGTAGTAGCTACTACTTGAGCTACTACCAAATGCTAGGAGAGAGAAGTAGTACTACTAGAATACACCACGTTTTTGGTGAATCTAGTAGCCAAGTAGTAGCCCCATAAGACTAAGCCTGACTAACCTTTCTCTATCCTACAATGCATAACTAGCTCGACTCTAGCTGGACTCACACGTAGGCAATGTTAAAAGCTTTGTGAAACAGCGCTGATATATACCCCGCGGGTCCAAATCCCGCGGGTTCACCGCCGAGATAAAGTAGAGAGGAGGCGCTGGGGACCACCAACCCGCCGGTAGAGAAAGTAGGGGGTAAAACCGTGAGCGCTGGTCCCCACCAAAAAGAATGTGAGAGGCGGTGAACCCGCGGGATTTGGACCCGCGGGGGATAAATCACTTTTGTTTGTGAAAAGCTGTCAGTCTAGAATTACCGCTAAACAAAGTCGTGGTAGCGCTAAAAGATAGTAAAATATTTACAAGATAAGGAAGTTAGGATGTAGACGCGCAGATGCAAGAATTCTCAGTCTAGAAAGATTAAAAGCTGGAGACACGGACTGACAAAAGAGAATTCCGAGACCACAAAAGTAAGTCAAAAACACGTGGGAGATGAGTGATGGGTCATGTGCTATAACTCAGATTCAGATATAGCTGGTTCATGGCCATGAACCCTCAGGCGGTATATGCACAAGTGAGAGGCTCCATGGTTAGAATCAAAGTCGAATCTGACTGTATTGATGATCCGCTTCTCTCCTGAGTCGACTTTGAAGGTCTGAGCATTACTTCTGTCAAGATCATAAACAAACTCAGACAGCATAAACATCTTCTTCGGATCCTGACTAGATAGATCAGCGCAATCACCAGCAACAGGCTCATACTTTTTATACCAGCCAGAGACCCTGCAGTCCTTTGGAGCACTCGATTTGTCATAAGCTACGCTCTTGGAAACATGTTCCACAGTAACAGCCTCCGGAATAATTGTTGTTCTCAGCTTTATTACCATATACCCATTCCTTCCTTGGAGAGGAAAGCATTTACCAGCTGGCTCCCCAAAACTCGGTTCCAATACCCTTTGTGCATCTTGATGGACTCCGTACTGGTTCTTAAAAGGAAGCCAACCTGAACCCTTTGTATGCGTGAAAGGTTCAGAATGGTCAAGTACCCTGCCTCCCCCAGAAGCTAATGCATAATCAACCATTCCAAGTCCATCTGCTGCATGTTTCTCAATTTCTTTCTCAATAACCTCCTTAGCGAAAGCCCTGATATCATCCAAACTTAATTCTTTTTCGCTTCCTTCAGCATTGTTCTTCATAAATTCAACGAAAAATTTATCAAAATCTTCCTTCGTTAAAATTCCACTACCCTTCAACTCACCAAAAGATTTACCTAGTTCATCTGCCTTAGCTTCTAATTTTTTCAACTCAGTCTCATACTTGGCACCTTTTTCCTCAACTTTCTTAGTAAATTCCTTTCTTAAACCCCCAACTTCGCTCTGAATCTTCCTTTCCACGACTTCCACTTGAATTTGCATCATCTTTGTAGTTGAACCAATAAACTTTTCCACCTCCGCAATTCGACCACTGATTTCTGAAGAAACAACACCATCCCCAGATTTAAGAGCCAATATCCGGATCATCTGAACAAACCCTCCAAGTATAAGAAGAAGAAGAAAATTCTTGATCAAAACACTGAGTAGAGTCTTCCAAAAGGGTTTCACAGGTGTTCTAGACGCGACTTTCTTATGGCGAGGAGAAATTGTGGAATGACCTTTTTTCACCTGTAAAGATGATGATAAGTTTCTTTCTCTATCAAGTGTAGACTCTCCCCTGATCGTATGGCTCAGATCCTTCCCTCCCTCATTTCTGACAGGTTCAAAAACTCCACCACCACCACCACCTTCTTCAACCATTTCAAAGTGGGAAGATTTATTTTCCATTACCGTAACAGTTCTTCTCCTTGAACCTGGAGTCAAATAAGGGCTATTGCTATCCATTGCAAGATTTGCGACTGTTGATGCAGACAATGTTGCCTTTAAAGTCTTCACACCCTAACATTAACAAAGAGATAATATCAGGAACTAAAAATTGGAAAACTCTTGGAAAGCGAGTATCTAAGAAGAACAACAGTTTTAACTCAAGCAAGGAAGGAAACTTCATAGTGAAAGTACGAAGAAAAGAAAGAAACCACGCAGGTCTTTCCGATGACCACTTTATCACTAAACACTAACAGATACTGCAGTTCCAATAAACTCTACAGTAATTCGAGTGTCTACGATATAGCTTCCTCAATCTCACCTATTTCTTACCAATTCATTCTAACCAAGGAACTAGGTACCACCAAACACATCATATAAAAATCATAGTTATACTCCAATCTTTTACATTCAGTCAGTATACTAAGTGAATATGGGAACAATCATGGAAAACACCATTCGTTTAAACTCTAAACTGACACATCAAAGAACCCTATATGCGGAAAAAAAGACAAATTCCTTAATCTAATAATAACATCTTGTAAGTTACTCCTACTTTCGTATTCGACATTTGAGATTTAATATTGAATGTCAGAGCCTAAAATCACCCACCACACAACAACAACAACAAGAACAACAACTTAGCCATATGAGCAAGCCTGTATAACCTACATATCAATACTCTCTGTTAAACCAAACTGGATGCAGAACTTAGCCATATGAGCAATTTCTAGACAAATTATAACAGAACCCATATGTAAAAAATCAATTTGAGAATCAATTTTAAAAGGAACGGAAATAATTCCACAAAAATAATCTAACGTTTTTCTTACCAACTCATGATACCCAAGCAACTAGGCACCACCAAATGCATCATATACAAATCCAATCTTCTACGTTCAGCCAGTATACTAACTGAGTATGAAACATTCATAAAAACGCCAATCAACTCCAAACTACACTGATGTGATAAGTTCACTCCTACTTTCATATTCGACATTTGTGATTTAATATTGAATGTCAGAGCCTAAAATCACCCATGACAACAACTTAGCCATATGAGCAAGCCTAAAAAAACTACGTATCAACTACTCTAGAAAACCAAAATGGATACAGAACTTAGCCATATGAGCAATTTCTAGAGGAATTATAACAGAAACCCATATGTAACAATTCAATATGAGAATCAATTTTAAAAAGAAGTATAATCTTGCCTTTTACTAACCAAGTCACGCTAACCAAGGAACAAGGTACCACCAAATGCATCATATACAAATCATAATAATAAAAATCTTCTCCGTTCTGTCAGTATACTAACTGAGTATGGGAACAAAACCATTCGTTATTTCGTTTATACTGAGTATACTGACACATCATAAAACCCTAAAAAAAAAACTAAAAAATTCCTTAATCTAACAACAAGGTGATGTGATAAGTTCACTCGTACTTTCATATTCAACATTTGTGATTCAATACTGAGTCTGAGTGTCAGAACCTAAAATCAAAATCACCTACCACACAACAACCACGACGACGACAACAGCAACAAGAAATGAGTTCAAAAATCAGCAATCCACCAGACATTTCTTGTAGCAAGACTATCCAACGATTCAAGAAAACCAAAATGGATACAAAAACCTAGCTATATGAGCAATATATATAAACTAAATTCTAACATGTTAACTTCAAATTTGAAGGACGATATATAAGAAACCAACAAAAGAATTCAAGAATTCAAAAGAAAGAAAAAATTCCAGTGAAGTAACCTTGTTTATACTTTGATGTTGAGAAGAGATTGAAACCTAGAAGATTCTTCAGGGGATTACGATGATCTGCCCTAATTCTTGAAATTTCTGGAACTAGATTTCTCTCTCACAAAAACCCTAAGAAAGAGGGTGACACAGAAAACGAAAAAATGGGGGAAACACGATAAAAACAGCCCTTTAGTTATTAAATTCAAAATTAAAGCTGCAAAAATTTACATCGGGAAAATCTCCAGCAGAAAATATGGGCTTCCCTTCAGGCCCACTATATATTTGTAGAAAATTGTCAAAAAAACACAGTATTTGCCATGGAAATGTTTTGGCCTATTCGTTTTCCTAGCAACCCGTACTCATATGCCCCCAGAAGATATGTAACATCATACATTTATGTGCACTAGAATACACATAGGCACTATCATATAAATGTAAATGCAGCATTTCAAGATACAATAATTTCCTAGAACAAGCCATGTCTTTAGAGGTTTTTTAGGAAGAAAAAAAAATCAAGAACAAACTCAATGGATTCGATTTTCAAGAACAAACCACGTCCAAAGTGTTTTATGGAAAAAAAATCCAGAATTTCTTCACGGTGGTTGTAGAATTACTCTAATCCTAAACCGACGAAGAAATCATCTGGATATTTCAGTGATGTGGTAGATTTTCAGAATTTAGAATTGAACGCAAGAATATAAGCTAGCCGATTTACATTCACAACCTAGATTCTGGATTGCCCAAAAAGAAATCCCACACAAAGAATGTAAGGATTTCCCGGGCTGAAGTCCTTTGTGACCATATTTGTTGTCCCCATTTGTCCCTCCACCCAAATCCCGCCACGTATCATCTCACTTTCTCTTCTTCACCCTTACATACATTAAAAAAATTCATTTCAATCCCTCCTCGGGTCCTCTCTCTCTTTCTTCTTCTTTCATCTACTAGATCTGTGGAAATAATCTACCAGATCTCCTAAACATAATTTCTTGCCATGATCGAATATATATCCCAAAGCTAATGATTTCGTATCAACGAGATAGATATTCAAGTTTTCATAATTAGTATGGTTGTAATTTAGTGTATTAGCATAACAAATAGAAAATATTTTTCGGTTTCAAAGAACATCAAAGATATAAATCAATGACTTATTGATGAAGTACGTGAATTGGACTTAGATTCTTCGGAGGCCCGAGACCAAACATTAATCAAAATGGGCAAAGGGTTATGCGAGTAAAGGGTTTAAGGGTTTAGTCCAAGAAAACTCTATTTAGTCTGTTAGGATTTATCTCACGTTTTTGATGTTTTCCTTTTCCTTAGCATTTAGTTAGACTTTATCTTTCTGTAAAGATTTATCTTGTTTTGTTTTGGTTTATCTCTTCTTAGCTTAGGTTGCAAGTTTAGGAGTCTATTTAAGGGTTCATCGAATGTATTGGAAGGCAGTTGTTTATGAATGAAAAGAAAAGTTTGAGAAACTCTGTGAGTTTGTGTTCAGTTTCCCCTTTAATCCATATGCCTGCATCACTTATGGCTGTAAGTATCAGAAAATCTCAAGTGGTTTTTTCTTCAATTTCATATTTCATGCACATTAATGTATCATTGATTCGTTGACTCCTTCCACTCTGCATTTGTTTTGTTCCAGGAGAAAAAAATTGTTTTTCTTATTCAATTCTCAATCCTGGTTCCGTTCTGATTAATTTTGACATGTATATTCAAGTTTGAGATTGTCAATTTAGACTGTGTAATAGGTAATATTAGTGAATGGGTTTGTCATTAATTTCAATTTTATTCATAAACTTTGAAACTTCTGTATGAAACTGTAACAAAGATTTGCACCGGAGAAAAATTGATTTTCGTTTGTTTTGGGCAATATTAATTTCTGCAGTGCTTGAAATGAATGCTCTTAAATGGGTTTGTGATTAGATGTTGATATGGGTGTGTTTAATTTTGGTTGGAAGAAATGGTTTTCAAACATCAGAGTCTCTTATACTGTTTTTTTTAATTCGATTGATTATCTGATTTGAATCTAGAATTTGTGAAATTGTAATCCAATTTTAATGGTGGCGGAGGTGGTGGTGGTAGCGGCGGCGGCAGAGCTGGTGGTCTGATGATGGTCAGGGACGGACTTACATGAGGTCTAGTGGGGACAGCAGTCCCCACTAGAATTTCCTAAATCACAATATTGGGCTTGGAAAATTTAGTTAATCACAAATTTGTCCCCCTTTAATACTAAATATTATCTAAATTGCCTTCAATTGTATAAGTTTTAACGGTAATATGCTCGTATTGTATAAAAACTCTATTAACTAAAACTTCTTACAACTTATCTGGGATCTTAGTGACGCTATTTAAAGCCAAAAAAGAAAAATTAAACACCTAAATTTTTTTTGCGGCCTTCGGCCGCATATGTTTCGGCAATAGTATACAGATTTGTCCCCCCAACCAATAATTCCTAGCTCCGTCCCTGATGATGGTGGTGGCATAAGTGATAGTGTTGTTGGTGGTGGTTGCAGCTTGTCTTTAGCGGAGGCGGTGGCGGTGTTGCTGCTGTTGTTGTTGTTGTTGTTGATTGTTAGATCGAGTAGAACGTTGAAGGAGGTGGTGGAGGGTGGTGGTGCTACTGCTGTGGAATGTGGAAGAGTAGAGTTGCAGGAGAAGGCAGAATTTTTCCCGATGGGAGAAAAGGGAAGAAAATGATGCTACCAAACTACCCCTAATGGGAAAACATATTACGAAAATATCTAAAACAAAATGGAAATCGGAAGGTTAACTTAGTCTTTTCCTTATTGAACGAAATTATTTAAGATCCGACGGTCGTAGACTCTGGTTGGTTTGAAATCCAACGACACTCATCAATTATCACAACGGAATTTGGTTACGTTTTTTTCTGAGATCTGACGGCCGTGTTTTAGAGTCCACAGATCCAACGGTTATGGTAGAAATTCAATCTTTTTGTATCAAATTGAAACTAAAATCAATATTCATTGAACACAAAGTCACCATATATATAGGGCCCTCCCTCGCTTCGCTCGGCCTAATAAATAATAAGTGAGATGATAATTGCATACTAACAACAAAATAGAGGTATAAAAGATTTATACCACGAAAACTATACTAAAAAGATTCACTCAGTAACCAAGAGTTGCATGGTTTTTTTGTTGATCAAAAAAAAAGAAAAAAAACAACAAAAAAGCACTTCGGTGAGACATGTCTAGCATAGTCGTTCGCCTCGCCTTCAGCTTCAACACGAATCTAAAAAATCTATTTTTTCCCTTTCTTCAAATAGATTCTGCACACAACCCACTCTTCGCCATTACGTTCCTTGCAAAAACTATACTCTTGCATTAACCAGTTGGTTTTATTTTTCTTTTTATCACTTTGA
>JAJJMA010210597.1:0-10418 GCA_023529015.1 Papaver nudicaule | reverse complement strand
TTGGACCCAAAGAAAAACTATGTACGGTGCCACTTTAGCACTGCCTACTGTATTTTCAAGTTGATATTGCCTGTTACATCCACATTAATATCATAAATGGGATATTGGAATTTGCTGATTGCGATGATCCAAGCAGATAGCTGCCAAATTAAATACCAACCACCAGCACCTGGAACCAAACATAATGTCTATGAAAAAAACTCAAAAATGTAGCTTGTACGAAATGTCCTAGATCATGACTAGTGAGATGGTCAAATCAGTGTTGCGCTAAAACCCGCGGAAGCGTTTAACCAACAGCTACAAAGATAATCTTTATATGTCAAGAACACAAACGCACACAATCAAGAAGACAAGAATTTAACGAGGTTGAATCCTCGGGAAGGAATAAGTGATTTTATATATTATCGTACAAAGAGAATAAATAAAACCCAAGAGAGAAGAAGAGCTTCTGGTATATCTCATAGGTTCTCCCAAGGGCTCTATTTATATAGGTTACATACTTACCCTACAAGTAAAGGGTTTCCTAATACTTGTCTACAAAGAACATTCTAGACATACCTAGAATTTCCTAGTTTAGGCATAAGTAAACATCCTAGAATTATCTAGATGTTTCCACCGGCTAAGTTTGGCTTCCCAAATTAAAGTCCACCGACTAACAGTTTGAGTTTCCTATAATACTCCAAACTGTCCCGACCTATATCCAACAATTCTCCACCTCGGATCATGCATTCATGCATGAGACGATCAATAGCTAAAAACACCTCCGTCTTCCAACGTCGATTGCACCACATGGCTGACCACTGACTGCCTACGTATCCTTCTGTAAGGAATCAAACCGACCGTAGTTCACTTATGAGGCCTTGCTAGAAGGCCTCCACCAGGCTCCTAAGAACCTTTACCCCACAAGGGTCTCACCAAACAGGAAGAACATGGACCAAGTTCGAGCAGTGTCGAAACTTGACTCCAGATACAACTTTAGTCAACATATCAGCTGGGTTGTCCTTGGTATCGATCTTCACTAGTATAATGTCTTCTTCTTCAAGAATGTCTCTTATAAAGTGAAACCGAACATCTATATGTTTGATCCTTGCATTCTGCACTTGGTTCTTAGCCCAAAATATGGCGCTAATACTATCACAATGCACAGGAAGTTGTTCCTGCCATACACCCAAGTCATCAAGCAATCCTTGTAACCATATAGCTTCCCTAAATGCCTCTGTCACTGCCATATACTCTGCCTCCGTAGTTGAGAGAGCCACAGTAGACTGCAATATTGATCTCCAACTTATTGGTGCTCCTGACAAAGTAAACACATACCCTGTAGTCGAACGTCTCTTGTCCATATCACCAGCAAAGTCAGAATCCACATAACCAACACACAACTGATTGTTACTGTCTTCCTTCACAAACTCCAAGCCAACATCAATTGTACCGTAAAGGTACCTCAAAATCCATTTCACAGCTTGCCAATGTCCTTTACCAGGATTATGCATATAACGGCTGACCATACTTACTGCATGTGAAATGTCAGGCCTCGTGCACACCATCGCATACATCAAGCTACCAACAGCATTAGCATATGGGACTTGGGCCATATACTCACGCTCTTCTTTGGTACTAGGAGACATTTGAGCATTCAACATAAAATGAGCAGCAAGAGGAGTACTTACAGGTTTAGTTCCTTCGCAGACACCAAATTTCTGTAACACTTTCTTCAAATATGCCCTCTGAGACAAACAAACTCTACCCTTCTCTCTGTCACGTTGAATCTCCATTCCAAGAATCTTCTTAGCTTCTCCCAAATCTTTCATCTCAAACTCAGACGACAATTTTCGTTTCAAATTATCAATCTCTTTCTTGTTATTCGATGCTATCAACATGTCATCGACATACAAGAGCAAATATATGAAAGATCCATCTTGTAACTTCTTGAAGTACACACAATGGTCATAGTGACTTCTTGAGTATGTTTGGCCAATCATAAACTGGTCAAATCGCTTGTACCATTGTCGAGGAGACTGCTTCAGCCCGTACAACGACTTCTTCAGTTTACATACCCAATCTTCTTTACCAGCAACCTCAAATCCTCTTGGCTGAGACATATAGATCTCCTCTTCTAGATCACCATGTAAGAACGCCGTCTTCACATCTAGCTGAACTAGGTCTAAATCATATTGTGCTACCAAGGCCAACAAAATACGAATTGACGAGTGTTTCACAACTGGAGAGAACACTTCGTTGTAATCAATTCCTTCTCTCTGGGCATAACCTTTCGCAACTAACCTTGCCTTGTAGCGTACTTGATTCACCAGGGATCCTTCTTTCTTTGCATACACCCACTTGCACCCAATGGCCTTCTTACCGTTCGGAAGTTTCATAAGAATCCATGTGCCATTCTTGTCAAGAGACTCCATCTCCTCTTTCATTCCACCTTGCCATTCTTCACGCTCTACACTTTGTATAGCTTCAGCATAAGTGGTTGGAGTACCATCTTCAATAACTGGTAATGCATAAGTTACATAATCATCTAACCTTACAGGTCTTCTAGTTTTCTTTTTGGTTTGCTGGGTGTTACAGTCTTCGTAACTGTAACTTCTGCATCATCTACTGCTTCTTGTTCCTCTTCACTAACAACGTCACTATCATTTGGAACATCAGTAGTTACTTCTCTTGTAGATTCCTCATCTTCAGAAGTAGACTCAATAGATACAGACTTAGCTGGACTTGGTGGAACTGCATCAAACTCCACCTGCTGCAAAGGTTCACTAGTACTGGTGCTTCTGTCCTCCACCTGCCGAGAACCCCAAGACTTCACCATAGACATCTCATCGAATGTAACATCTCTACTCATGATCATCTTCTTCTCAACTGGATTCCAAATCTTGAATCCCTTCACTCCACTTCTCATACCCATAAAGATCCCTTTAACAGCACGACTATCAAGCTTGTTTTCACTAACATGATACCATGCAGGGCAACCAAAGATATGAACTGAGTCATAATCATAAGCTGGCTTACCAGACCACTTCTCCATAGGAGTTTTACCTTCTAATGCAGCTGATGGCAACCTATTAATGAGGAAGCACGCATATGTAACTGCCTCAGCCCAGAACACTTTACCTAATCCAGCATTAGATAACATACATCGTACCTTCTCCAGTAGTGTACGATTCATGCTTTCTGCAACCCCATTTTGTTGCGGTGTCTTCCTAACTGTGAAGTGCCTCTTTATCCCCTCATCCTGACATACTTGCAAGAATGGATCACTCTTGTACTCACCACCATTGTCCGAACGTAGTACCTTGATCTTTCTGCCAGTTTGGGTCTCAGTTGCCTTCTTCCACTTCACAAAGACTTCTAGGACATCACTCTTATGCCTCATGGTGTACACCCATACGCGCCTAGAATAGTCATCAATGAACGACACAAACCAATGCTTCCTTCCCAATGATGCATTCTTGGAGGGACCCCAGACATCTGTATGAACATAGTCAAGAACTCCACCTGTCTTGTGGATTGCGGTGCCAAAGCTTGTTCTTGTTTTCTTGCCCTTAACACAATGTTCACAGAAGTCTAATTTGCAGGCTATAGCACCCTTTAACAGATTCTGCTGAATCAATGCATGTAACGACTTCTCACCAGGATGTGCAAGTCGCATATGCCATAACTTCGTGGTCTCTTTTGCTGCACTCTCAATGTGCTCAAAAACTGACACATCTCCAGTTATTGCACTACCCATTAAGTAATACAAATTGTGATGCCGTGTGCCCTTCATGATTACCAAAGATCCAGAGATTACCTTTAGAATACCGTTCTCTGCTACTAGCTTGTGGCCTTTTTCTTCTAAAGTTCCGAGTGAAATCAGATTCTTCTTTACATCAGGTACACACCTGACTTCCTTCAACTCTCTAACCATACCATCATGCATCCTGATTCGAACATTCCCTATCCCAACTACCTTACAGGTATTGTTATTTCCCATTCGTACTTCTCCATCAAACTTCTCAAAGCTCGAGAACCAGTCACGATGTGGGCAAATATGATATGTAGCTCCAGAATCAAGTACCCATGTGCCTTCAGTAACGACACAAGCTGATGGTGTCACAGTTAATGAGAAATCAGAACCATCATCTGATTCTTCACTTGCCTTCGCAATGTTCACCTCGGTTTTCTTGTTATCTCTTTCATGCTCCTTGCGCTTGGTACAATCCTTTGCCCAATGACCCATGTCATGGCACCATGCACACTCATCCTTATGCAGTCGCGTTCTAGACATAGAACGTCCTATTCTCTTACCACGATAACCAGAAGCAAGTTAAGGTATGAACATTTAAAGGATCTAACGGACCGTCGGGCCCACTCGGGCCCGACCACATAGTACCGATATTGTTCCCACTTAACCACCTGAGCAAGTTAAGGTGTAGGGTTTTTATCTTAAAAGGCCTCGGTACTATGTTGGGAGATTCTATCACTTATTAGGCACCACCTTGAACTCCGCTTATTCAATGTGGGACTATCCCTTATGGCTATGATCGAGCCAATCCCTAACAATCTCCACCTTGGCGAGATCCAGAGCCATCTCACCAACCATCGTCGTACAGTCACCATTATGCAACATCTTGAGGTACACCCTTGCTCCTTTATGTCCACAACTCCACATTGATTGGCACCATTCCAGGTGTACTGCATGCCAACTCAATCTACCATACACGATCATCGTCCGTCTACTACCGTCGAGCTTAGTTACAGTCAACTTGTTGAGCCTTGGCTGCCTTTAGAGCGTGCTCCACCTGAGTCAGATTGGATCAGGTCTAACTCCACCAATGAACCCTAGCTCCATGTCGGCTTGCCTTGCTCCACCTGAGTTAATGTTCCGCACCACCAACTCCACCCACCTTGGGCACTTTACCCAAGGGTCTTGACATCCATAACTACTCGACCACTTGTAGCCCTAGCTCTGATACCAATCAGCTCACAATTTATACCGCCATAAATTAACTCTTAAAAATCTCAACTAGATGCTCAAATCTCAAGTGGCCAACTCTCTTATCTGTAGTCTGTACGTGAAGTCAGTTTCCCATGTTTATAGTAAATATATTTATACACATGCAACAGAGAGGTCTACAGTCCACACACGTTCTCTCCTTACGTATAATTGGATTCCATATTCACTTGGGTTCCTCTCTCACCCTCTTTCTCTGTCTCTTCCCTATGTAAGTATAAATTACCACAAAACCATGAATTGAAGAAGAAGAAGAAATCAGAATGAAAAGGGTTCATCACTAGTTTATATGTGTGTGCATTCATATTATCTTTGAGTCTTATTCCAAAAGAGAAAAACAAAAAGAGAAAGAAAAATGATTACAGGAAAGGATATCTACAATGTCATGGCAGCCATTGTGCCATTATACGTGGCTATGTTCTTAGCATACGGTTCAGTAAGGTGGTGGAAAATCTTCACACCAGATCAATGCTCCGGAATCAACCGTTTCGTAGCGGTCTTCGCGGTGCCACTTCTTTCGTTTCATTTCATTTCATCCAATGATCCTTACAAGATGAACTATCGTTTCATCGCAGCCGACTCGTTGCAGAAGATAATAGTTTTAACTTCTCTTTTCCTGTGGAATTGTTTTGCGAAGAACGGGAATTTGGAGTGGATGATCACTTTGTTTTCTCTCTCGACGTTGCCGAACACTCTTGTCATGGGTATACCTCTTCTTGAAGCTATGTACATTGGCAGTGAGTCAGGAGCTTTGATGGTTCAAATTGTTGTTTTGCAAAGTGTCGTTTGGTATACTCTGATGCTGTTCATGTTTGAGTATAGAGGAGCTAAACTACTAATCAGTGAACAGTTCCCCGAAACAGCTGGATCGATTACTTCATTCAGGGTTGATTCAGATGTTGTCTCATTGAACGGAAGAGAGCCACTACAAGCTGATGCTGAGATTGGTGACGATGGGAAGTTACATGTCGTGGTGAGACGTTCGACGTCGTCACGTTCGATGATTTCTTCGTACCACAAGTCTCATGGGTTGAATTCAGTTACTTCCATGACACCAAGAGCATCAAACTTGACAGGAGTCGAGATTTATTCGATTCAATCGTCAAGAGAACCAACACCAAGAGCTTCAAGTTTTAACCAGAATGATTTCTATGCCATGTTTAATTCTAGTAAAATGGCTAGTCCAAAACATGGGTATTCAAATAACTACCAGGGTACTAGTGGTGATGTATACTCGTTGCAATCGTCCAAAGGACCAACACCAAGGACGTCGAGTTACGACGAAGAGCTAAAATATGCGAACAGTGTGAATAGCAATACTACTAAGAAGATGTTGGGAGGAAGAAGCATGAGCGGAGAACTACTGCACAATGGTGGATTGAGCTCTTCTACATATCCACCACCGAACCCAATGTTTTCGGGTTCGACTAGTGGTGCTACGGGTGGTAAGATGATGAAGAAGGATGGTAACAACAAAGAACTTCATATGTTTGTTTGGAGTTCAAGCGCTTCTCCTGTTTCAGAGGGCAATCTAAGGCAGGCTGTTAACAAAGCTGCTTCTTCTGATTTTGGTGCTGTTAATTCTTCTAAGGTTGTTCTTCAACAAGAAATTGCTGCTTCAAGAGGTACCATAACTCTCTTTTTCTCCCATTAAGACTAGCAATTTTCAATTTGTTTTGTTTAGCTTCATTAATATTAATTGGTGTATTCAGGAAAACATGATTTTGGTGAAAGTGGAAAAGAAGCTTCAAAACCGGCTGGAGAACATCCAAAACAAGTTGATTTAGAGAACAACTTAAGTCCGAAATTTCCCATAAATGGTTCACCATTTCCGACACAGAAGAAACTAGAAGTGGATGACCAAGATCACAAGAAAATGATGGGTGCTCATAGAATGCCACCAGCAAGTGTTATGACTAGACTTATTCTGATCATGGTTTGGAGAAAGCTTATTAGAAACCCCAACACTTACTCTAGTCTTCTTGGTGTTATTTGGTCACTTGTTTCTTACAGGTATATATATTTCTTCTTCTTTTGTTCAGTTAGCATCACCAACACCAAGGTTTCATAAACATGACAAGTCAAGCAACTGGCTTCAATTGCATGTAGAGCTTAACAACTTCTGTATTTTATTTTTTGGATTTCAGGTGGGAAATCCAAATGCCTACAATCGTCAGAGGATCGATATCCATATTATCAGATGCAGGACTTGGAATGGCTATGTTTAGTCTAGGTAATTTAGTTACTGATCAATTATGTCATTAGAAAAACTTGTTTCTTGCATAATTGTTGATCCACTTCTTTTAAATGCAAACAGGTTTATTCATGGCATTACAACCAAAAATCATAGCTTGTGGTAAAAGAGTTGCGACTTTTGCAATGGCTGTAAGATTTTTAACTGGCCCAGCAGTAATTGCAGCAACTGGAATTGCAGTTGGTCTCCGAGGAACTCTTTTACATATAGCCATAGTCCAGGTACTTAATTTTTAACACCCTAAAAAAGCACTACCGCAATTTGCATTAAACTTCTAAACACTGATTGCTTCACTGTGTTTTGTTTACAGGCAGCTCTTCCTCAAGGAATTGTACCATTTGTGTTTGCCAAAGAGTATAATGTTCACCCGGATATTCTTAGTACAGGGTAAGTTATTCAATGTTATACTAGTATTTACTTCGGAACTGTATTATTATTGAATGTTAGACTTGTAGTTTGTTTGGATACACATGCAGAAGTAACTTTTCGACTTCTAGAAGCAAAAAAGTCAGAAGTTAGTTTGGCATATTTCAGAATGACTTCTAAAAGCAGAGAAGTTAACTTTTTCTAAATACAAACATTTTTGTTTCTAACTTCTGAAAAAGATGAACTATTATAAAATATTAGGGTTAGCCAGAAACGCAAGTAAGCATGAAATCAAAGAAGCTTATAGGATCTTAGCATTGATATATCACCCGGATAAGCATCTGCATCCCGATTCATCTCAGAAAGTTAAAGATGTAGTTACTCAGAAGTTCAGACAGATATCTGAAGCTCATGAAATCCTTAGCGATGATTGAAAACGAGTTGATTATAACAATATTCTTAGATCAAAATCGTCGTCTGAAATTGACTTTTGCTTCTGGAGAAACAGAAATTCTGTATCCAAACAAGCTATTAGAGATTTGTTAGTTTTTTACTTTCTATGGGACAATGACCCATTACCAAAAAAATAGTGTACTTTAAAGGGATGTTAAGAAAATATTTGCTACTGAAATTTTGATTTTTTTTTTTTGCAGGGTCATCTTTGGAATGCTAATTGCATTGCCTATTACTGTAGGCTACTATGTTCTTCTTGGAGTTTAGAGCAAAGCCTTAAAATATAAAGGGAAGAGAAATGAAGAAGACAAAAATAGAAATATTTTTACTATGACTAATTTTCATGCAAGATTCATACAAGACGAAGAAAGGATCATAAATACATCAATGGGGTTCATTGTATACCTTAAGATATTCAATTATATGCTTTCTTTGCATGTGACACCATTGAATTCATCAAGAAGGGAAAAAAAATGCTTAGTTATCTTTTAAATTTGATTATTCTTTTCACAAAATTATTACTTAGTCATTAGATTAGTATTTAGTAGGTCAATAGTAAAAAAAAAACAAAAACGCAAAGCTTGAGAGGGAAGAAACCAAATAGCAATTTAGATTGTATTTGTGATTTCTCCCTAACACTAAAAGTGAATGAATGTAGAAATTTTTCCTTGCTGTCTTGTTTTTGGATTCATTCTATTTAGCACATAAAAAAAAAACATACACTCAAAGTGAAAAATTAACAAGTCATTGACTCAAATCACTGGTATCATCTGTTCACAATGTTATACCTATATTGCATAGGCAATCTAAGATCCTGCAATTAATAAGCTTTGGCGTCACTCTGCTCATTGCCAATTGGCTTTGAGTTGGAATCCAATTTATGACAAGTCTAATATAACCGCACTTTCACCCGATTATATGTCTATGTGTTAGACCCAATGTGACTAAACATAAGGAGACGTGTACCTACATTATATGGACAATCTAAGATTCCGCAGTTAATAAGCCTTGGCACCACTCCACTAATTACCAATTGATTTTCAGCTGGAAGCCCATTCTAATCATCTGACACTTAATGACTTTGCACTATACTATAATGACATTTGCCATTTCCCATTTGTTCTTACTTTAGGTTAACGATTTTTTTGCTCGAATCAAATTCAAATTAGCTAGATTCAAGTGCCTAAATTTTGAAAAAAGATGGGTTCAAAACCGGATATCAAAGAATAAGATTAAACGGTTAGATAATGGCATTGTGAATGAAATTAATCGCCATTAATGAAGGGATTAATGGGTTGTTTTGCAAGTCCAAAACCTAGGTAAATGAGTTAAGCATTTGTATAAGCATGAGTGCATGTGATACCTTGAGTAAACCAGAATCTATATATTTTAAGTATGAAAACAGTAAAGCATCACGTTAGACTTCCAATTTTTGTGCTAATGGATCGATGATGAAAGGATTTTTAATAGCAAAATGGTGTGTTGTCTTTGTCTACAACATAATATTAAGATAATTAACCTGTCTGATTGACATGTTTCTTCTTCATGGTGACTGAAAACATCAAGTTGCGTTAATCCCAATACTACACATAAGAACAAGAAAAAATTGCACAAATGGATGCCAAATACATAGGCATAATGCATGGTTGACAACAAAAGGAGAAAGACAAGCATAGATAGATCATCAGTCTATATAAAGTGGTGTTGTGTGAAGAGTGTTAACATTTGTATTTGAGTGTAGATTGATTGAATGTACTTGCACATGTTAGATCATTTGGATCGAACCTCTGTAACACACAGACACAGGACTGCTATGGTTTTCCTGATTAAACAAAATGATTCGAAGAATATCTGTAAACTCAAGAGCAGACATTATGAGACACATACTGGCTGGCAAAATTGGGAATACCCCAATCTCTATCTATGTATCTTTCATTTCACATTCACTCTGTCCTCTTTCACATTTTTATTTTTCCTTGGTTTTGGTTTGCAACGTTTATTTTTAATTACTTATTCCGTGGTTGCATTTGCATTATGTAGACACTAAGGGCAAGCACTATGGTGCCCTTTTTCGATGAACAGTAGGTCAAAAGACCTAAAGTTTATGTAAAAGCTCTGGGGCAACATAAAAGTTGGTTCACATGTGCTACAAGTTTTATGTCGTTTTTAAAGGGCGTACACTCAGTGTAATCCTTGGCGCACGCGGCCTTTCAGTGTACGCACGCGGCCGTTCAGTGTACGCCCAATTTTTGGCGCTCACTGAGTGGCCACCCTTCGATTTTTATTTTTGTTTGACTTTTCTTTAACTCACACCCCCTTTACACCCCATATAAACCACTCATT
>JAJJMA010210581.1:0-13766 GCA_023529015.1 Papaver nudicaule | reverse complement strand
TCTACATTGTCCTCAATGTGGATTGACTCATCCAATGAAATTCAAGTATGGGTAGAAATCCGGTGGGTTGACTCCCACAAAGCGAAATTGAATGGGTTGACTCCCATTAAGCACAATTGGGTTGCCTCCCAACTAGCGCCTCGTTTAACGTCCTTAGCTTGACTTTATGCTTCATTTACTCCTCCAGAGGGGGTAAATCCTTTAGCTCAATCACTTCTTGATCCGTTGTCACGAATTGCTCATAATATGGCTTCACTCTATGACCATTCACCTTGAAAATTTTCCCAGTTTTTGGACTAGAAAGTTCCACTGCACCATGATCAAACACATTAGTAACAATGAATGGTCCCACCCATCGGGACCTAAGTTTACCGGGAAATAGCATAAGTCGAGAATGAAACAATAAGACTTTCTGCCCAACAACGAAACTTTTACGAGAAATCATTCTATCATGAAAGGCTTTTGTTTTCTCCTTGTATATGCGAGAGCTTTCATATGCATCATTGCGTATCTCCTCTAACTCGCTTAGTTGAAGCTTTCTTTGTTTTCCAGCAGCGTCCATCTCCATGTTGCATTCTTTGATAGCCCAAAAAGATTTGTGCTCAAGTTCGACGGGAAGATGACATGGTTTCCCATAAATCAACCGGAAAGGAGACATACCAATGGGTGTCTTGTACGCTGTTCTATATGCCCACAAAGCGTCATTGAGTCTCAAACTCCAATCTTTCCTTGTAGTGTTCACCGTCTTCTCAAGGATAGACTTGATCTCACGGTTTGAAATTTCAGCTTGACCGCTTGTTTGTGGATGATACGGTGTTCCAACCTTATGAGTGACATTGTATTTCTTTAGTAAGGCATGAAAGGACTTCTTGAAGTGAGAACCTCCATCGCTTATCACTACACGAGGTGTGCCAAATCTAGAAAAGATACACTCCTTCACAAACTCACAAACAACTTGAGAGTCATTAGTACGAGTGGCTTTTGCCTCCACCCATTTGGAGACATAATCCACAGCAAGAAGAATATAAATATTCCCATAAGAACTCACAAAAGGCCCCATAAAATCTATACCCCAAACATCAAATATCTCTACGGGAAGAATTGGTGTTAATGGCATTTGTATCCTAGCACCTAGATTGCCGGTTCTTTGGCATCTATCACATGCTTTGCAAAACAAGTATGCATCCCTAAATATAGTGGGCCAATAAAAACCACTCTCAAGGACTTTGAGAGCGGTCCTCTTGGAGCCAAAATGGCCTCCACAAGCATATCAATGACAAAAATTCAGAATAGACTGAAATTCGGAGTCTAGTATGCACCTTCGGATCATTTGATCAGCGCAATGCTTCCACAAATATGGTTCATCCCATGTATATTGCTTGGCGTCCTTCTTGAGCTTATGTTTTTGAGATGTAGACATGGTACTTGGCACCTTTCCCGTAGCTAGGTAGTTAACAATGTCCGCATACCATGGAGAGGAACATTCAACCGAAAAGAGTTGCTCATCGGGAAAGTAGTCTTGTAAAGGAATTGCATCTTCCGACACCGCTAACCTACTAAGATGGTCGGCAACGGTGTTCTCACTCCCCCTTTTGTCTTTAATTTGAAGCTTGAACTCTTGTAGAAGAAGGATCCACCTAATGAGCCTTGGTTTCGCATCTTTCTTAGTGAGTAAGTATCGGAGTGCCGCATGATCGGAGAAAACAGTCACCTCCGTACCCACTAAGTATGATCTAAACTTCCCTAATGCAAATACTATGGCCATCAGCTCTTTTTCAGTGGTTGAGTAGTTGATTTGAGCACCGTTAAGAGTTCTAGAAGCGTAGTAAATGGCATGTGGAACCTTGCCATCTCTCTGCCCCAACACGGCTCCAACTGCGTAGTCACTAGCATCACACATCAACTCAAAAGGCTTGCTCCAATCCGGTGATTTGACAATTGGTGCGGTTGTCAACAACTCTTTCAAGGTGTCAAAAGCCTTCTTGCAATCCTCGCAGAAATCAAAGGACACATCCTTTTGCAAAAGTCGGCACAATGGCATTGCAATCTTGGAGAAATCCTTAATGAATCGCCTATAAAAAACCTGCATGGCCAAGAAATGAACGAACTCCCCTCACAGTTGTGGGGTATGGTAAGTTTCGAATCAAATCAATTTTCGCTTTGTCTACTTCTAACCCCTTAGAGGATACAATATGACCTAGCACAATACCATGGTTCACCATAAAGTGACATTTCTCCCAATTGAGCACAAGATTAGTTTCCATGCATCTTTGAAGAATAAGTGTAAGGTTATTTAAGCACTTGTCAAAAGAATCACCATACACGCTAAAATCATCCATGAAAACTTCTATAATGCTTTCAACATAATCTGAAAATATGCTTACCATACAACGTTGAAAGGTGGCTGGAGCGTTGCACAACCCGAATGGCATACGCCTATAAGCAAACGTGCCAAATGGACAAGTGAAAGTTGTCTTTTCTTGATCTTCCGGAGCTATGACAATCTGATTGTACCCTTAAAAACCATCAAGAAAGCAATAGTAAGCATGTCCGGCCAATCTCTTCAGCATTTGATCAATGAAAGGCAAGGGAAAATGATCTTTTCGAGTAGTAGAATTGAGCTTGCGGTAGTCAATGAAAACTCTCCAACCGGTCTGAACTCGGGTTGGTACCAAGTCGTTGTCTTCGTTTTTCACCACCGTAACACCGGACTTCTTTGGAACGACTTGGATTGGACTCACCCACTTGCTATCGGATATGGGATATATTACCCCCACTTGCAATAACTTCAGAATTTCTTTCTTGACTACTTCCATCATGGGAGGGTTCAAGCGACGTTGAGCTTCTCGCGTTGGTTTTGACCCCTCCTCAAGAAGTATTCGATGCATACACATGGAAGGACTGATTCCCTTGATGTCCGCAATGGTCCATCCAATGGCAGATTTATGGTCCCTTAGTACTCGAATAAGTCGTTCTTCTTGCACCAAAGTCAACCCTTTAGCGATGATCACCGGTAATTCTTCCTTGTCACCTAGATACACATATTTAATGTGATCCGGTAGTGGCTTCAATTCAAGAATGGGTGCCTGCAAAACAGATGGTAAAAGTTTCTCATTAGCACGGGGTAAGGAAATATAAGAAACATTTTTCCTTGGTGAAAGTTCTTGTAATGAGTTAAGAAAGCCTATAGCTTCTTTTAGCTCATCGCTAACTTCCACATCGCCTTTTATATCTCGACGAATTCCATACTCTAAACTTTCCGTTATGGTCTTCTCTAGTGCATCATCACCTCCCAACTCAAACATTTGTTGAGTTAAAGAATCAACAATATCAATCGAAAAACAGGAATGTACATCGCTGGGATGCTTCATTACATCAAAGACATTGAAGTGAATGGTTTCACCATTAAATTTCATTGTCAAGGTGCCTTCATCAACATCAATTATGGTCTTGGCAGTTTTCATGAATGTTCTTCCCAACAATAATGGTGTAGACGAGGGTGAATCGTCGTCATCCATGTCAAGAACATAAAAATCTGCTGGAAATACGAAGTCATTTACCTGCACCAAAACATTGTCTACAAACCCTTTCGGGTAAGTGTAAGACCTATCAGCAAGTTGTATAATAACACTTGTCTCTTGAAGAGGGCCAAGATCCAAAGATTCATAAATGGAAGCGGGCATTACATTAATGGAAGCTCCTAAGTCTAGTAAAGCACGCTCAAACCTTGTTTTACCAATGGTGCAAGGTATAGTAAAGCTACCAGGGTCCTTGCACTTTGGTGGAAGTTTCCTTTGAAGAACCGCGGAGGCACATTCCCCCACACTTAGAACTTCATTCCCCACAAGCTTGTGCCTGTTTGTGCAAAGATCTTTGAAAAACTTTGCAAAACGTGGAACTTGCTTGATCATTTCCATGATGGGTACGTCCACATGAACCTTCTTGAAGATCTCCCAAATTGCTTTGTCTTGCATCTCTTTCTTTGACTTTGCAAACCTGCTAGGAAAAGGTGGAGGAGTTGTGTGAGTAGAAACAAGAGGTTTAGGGTTGGAATTTGTTACCACATCGGCCTTTTTAGGGGCTGAATTGTCCTTGTCCTCTTCATTATCCGGCTCTAAGACAAATTCGGGAACTTGTTGCTCCCGTTCCGGTTGTTCGAGTTGCTTTCCACTTCTTAATGTCACAGCATTGACATTCTCTTTAGGATTCACCAAGGGTTGAGAAGGAAGTTTTCCCGCTGCTTGTGCTTTCAACAAGTTCACATCGTTGGCTAGTTGGCTAACTTGATTTTGCACATCTTTCATTGCCATTTCTGATTTCTGCCTATCTTGTGCCAACGTATTGAGAATAAGGTTCAACTTATCATCCACACTTGAGCCTTGAGGTTCTTGTGGTGGTTTTTGAAAGATTTGAGAACCACCACGTTGATTGTACGAAGGATTTTGAACCGCCGATTGCTTGTTGGCATAGCTAAAATTAGGATGATCTCTCCACCCCGGATTATACGTATTCGAGTAAGGATCATACCTTGGACGTTGCTGATTTTGGTACATGGCATTTGCTTGTTCTGCTGTCCCGTCATGTGATGGAAGAATAACCGACGCCATTTGTTGTATCATCTTCTCCATGTTGTTCATCCTTTGGTCCGTGTGTGAAGAGTCACTAACCTCGTTAACCTTTCTTACCATTTGATCACCTCTCGTGTAGAATTGTTGCGTGTTTGCAGCCATGCTCTCAATCAAACTTGTAGCCTCTTGAATGGTTTTGTTGGTTACTGCACCACCACTCGCCGCATCAACCAAATGTCTCTCACTTGGAAGTAATCCCGCATAGAAGTATTGAATGATGAGTTGTTCGCTCACTTGATGATGTGGACAGCTAGCTAACAACTTCTTGTAGCGTTCCCAATACTCATAGAGAGTCTCTCTCGTCATCTGCCGAACACCACATATCTCCTTACGAATCAGCGTTGTCTTTGATGCTGGAAAGTACTTCTCCAAAAATGCCTTCTTCATCGCCGCCCAAGTTGGAATGCTTCCAGGGGGAAGATAGTACAACCATTCTTCCGCAGCACCGCATAATGAGAATGGAAAGGCTGCCAACATAACTTGATCAGAATCCACAGCCCCTTGCTTTAAACTGATCACAATACGATGAAACGTTTGCAAGTGACGGTTGGGGTCTTCTCCTGCTAACCCATTGAACTTGGGCAACAAGTGAACCAATTGCGGTTTCAATTCAATGGATCCATCCAGCAGTACACAAAAAGGTTGTTCGTTCAAGTTTGGTGATGTAAGCTCCTTGAGTGTCTTTGCGGGTGGGGGAGGTGGAGGTTGAAGTGGGTTGCCATGTTCATCCATCTCTTCTTTCTGTTCCGAGTCTGAAATTTCACTTGACGAAGAACTAGGAGGAAGTGGAGTGTTCACAGCAAGAATGAATTCTTGTGAGTCTTTAAGAACTTTACCGGAGCGAGTAGTTATTCCGATTAAGCCTCTTTGAGTAGCCAGAGAATAGTACCTGAAATAAGATTTTTCGAGAGTTTAATTAGAATATAAAATTGAAACGAAAAGCAAGAATAAAAGAAAAAAATAACAACTTAAAACTACCACTGCCTCCCCGGCAGCGGCGCCAATTTTGATGAGGTTGTCAACCTATCGATAATATTTCTCAACTATTACACGATTCAATAATGAAGTAGTGAGGCAAGTCGAGTTCGAATCCACAGGGAGGTGTGAGTTTAAATTGTTAAGAAGAATGAATTTTGAGTTCTTATGTAGAAAATTTCAGAAAATTGTAATGTTGTAATTCAAATTATGAGACGAGTATTGATCAAGGAATCATTATCCACTAATGAGCATGAGTATATTCAATCTTACAAGTGTAATCTTCTTCAAAGCATGTTTATTAACAACCCTAGAATAGTTCTAAGTTCAACTAATCTATATTGACTCCAAAGTCACTTCGTAGAATAAGTTCTCTACTAGATTCTAGCTAATTTGGCCACTTTGAACAAGTTCTCAAAGTGTAACGAAATCAACCGGTAAAATCAGTGAATCGGGTTTGTTCCTAACCACATGTTCATAAGTTCGACATGTTAACTTAGGGTTGTCTAATATACATCAAAGTCCACAACATCCCTTTGCAACGTTGATGCTTTGCTACTTGTGATAAAATCACCCCAACAATTACGAATTAGGGTTCAAGAATCTAGCTTTAGAATTGCACACAAACTATTCAATTATACACTTAAACAATATGTAAGCAATTCATGGTCATAAAATCAATAAAAGACAAGCAATAAAATATCAACTATGAAGAAAGATTAACTTGTATAAATCATCAAAAACTCATGTCATATAGTTTCAAAATCATCCTCAATCAATAATAAAATTAGCTACTCATGTCTTGAAAATAAACAATAACAATGTGTAGAATAATGTCTCAAAAACTAAAGAAAATTTGTAAAACAAACCCACTGTGATACAGCAAACCAGTGGTCAGAAACTTGATGTCCAGGAACTTCTTAAGCTTTAAGTTGAATCCCTTTCTGCTGCACCTCCAAACTCCAGAAAACCTTGCTGTGCCTCCAGATTCCGTGCAAAATATGGATGAAAGATCTCTGTCTCTGCCTCCAAAATCTGCTGCAAAAGATGGTCAGAAAGATGTCAAAAGATATATCTCTGACTGCTGCGCCTCTCCTCCTTTTATAGCCTCTGAATCCCTGCCGCCTTAAACCCACAGAGACCCAACTTCCTAAACAAGCTCAAACTGCCAAAAATATACTCTGAATCTTTCACCATCCACCACAGACAATCAACGGCCAAAACCCCTTCTTCTTAGCTGTTTTGTAGGAACAAAACTCCTTTCAATTGCTGCCAGATCCTATTCAGTATCAAACCCAACTTATCTTTATGTACTGCCTTCAGGTTAACGTTCTGAACCCTTGCCAGAGACTTATAGTTCAGGGCAAATCTGGCAGTTCAATGACTGACACTTCAAGTCTTAAAGTCCTGCCAAATCCAACCCAATCTGCTGCCAGTTGATGTCTTTGCGCTTCTGAAAATACCCTCCTGAACTCAAACAAAAACCATGACCTTGCAGTTATATCATCTTCACAATTCCTCCATACTCTCTCTTGTTTACAGAGCTCCAACTATAAATCAGTGCACAAGCCAACAATCACAGCAGCAGTTCAGAGATAACTGTGTTGTGTTCTTTCTAACCATTCTGACTCTCCATCCCTGCAATGCACATTCACATCAGAACGCACATCCATATCCCATTCCTTTAAAGACTTGTAACTCTGCACAACTCCACACAGACCGGCGCAATACAGCCACACCACAGGAACCCACAGCAGCAGCTTCACAATTCGCAGCACAAGTAACAGCAACATCACAAACATGCTTTAAACTCAGCTCAGAACTTACACTTCCTGTTGCTATTCTTGGAATCCAACACATACCCATCTCATGATTCATCCTACTCTCACCATCCATGCCTCAAACTCCATCCAATACAGCCCAGAAACCATTGCTGCAACTCACCAAAACCACCTTGTTCTGCACCTGAAAACTGACATTCCAGCTGACCTTGTAATCTGCACCACCCCCAATTCCATTTCCTTGTTAAGTTCTTGTCATCCTCAGACCCTTGCTACTGCAGTACTACAAACTAAGTCAGCAGAGCATCAACCTGGTCCTAGATTTGAACCCAAAAACAGCACAAATCTGAGCTCTAATTCACTATCACAACAACACCATTGTCTCGCAGTTTCACGACTGAAACCCGACTCAAAATTCCAGCAATTTGTACCCACAATCAATCAATTTCTGTAGCCCTACACTGCTCAAACCAGCACCATTGAACAACCAACAAACCCCTCATCATTTAATCAGCACCACGCCTCTATACCCTCTTTTATTCCTGTTCATGCCATCAACATAAAATGCTTCAGCAGTACCCAGAATCCACTGCAACAACAGCAATTTCTAACCCTTCTTTCCTGCATATTCTCTAAATTGTATAACCAACTCCATATCTCTGCAGTTGAAAAGTCCTCTGTGAAACTAACATCGAACTCCATTAAATTCACACGACCAGCACAACAAGAACCCATTCAAGTGACAAGAAATTAGCCCCCAAGGTATCACAAATCCCACTCTTCCTCCTTATTCCTGTGAGCTTCAAATCCTTCCCTTGACTCATCATTTGTTGCCCTCAAATTCATAGCAACAGCAGTTTCAATTTTAGGTCTGGAACAACAGCTTTTGGACATTCTTCTTTGTCAATTTCTTGAGCTGAATTCATCTTCATCTTCGACAGGAGGTTAAGGCTTCAGTTTTCTTCTTGCTTCTTCTCTGACCATGAATATGAAGAAATGAACTAAATTGGTCGACCTAATTTCTGTCTGTAACCTTATATGATGGAGACTGATTTTCTTCCCCTTTATTTCACATGTGCGATGAACATGTGTGGTGAAATCCAAGCAAATCCCAGGCTTTTAGTGGTAAGCCCATAATATCCTTATACAATTCTCTTTGTGCCTGACCATAGATATCCTCTTTTCCTCTTACAGTAGCTTCTCGAATGAGTTTGTTAAGGTGAGCTTATTTTTCATGCTTTTTGTTATGTTTTATGACTTAAAGTAATTGTACCTGCAAAATAGAAAACATCGTTAGAATAAAGCATTTTCGAGGCATAAGCTAGACAAAAGTGTATGAATAGGGTACTCTTGAGTAGGTGTTTTGAGCACCTATCATAGGCTATTGCGGGAGCCAAGAGACGTAGGAGCACATTGGTAGCTGAATTGCTTGTAGGGTGAATTCAGTCTCGATACAGTCCAGTCCGAAGTCTGAGAGTAGGCTAGCGTCTGTATACCGTTCATACTAAGGGTGTTCACATCTGGACGAGGTCCCGGGGTTTTTCTGCTAGGTTTGCAGTTTCCTCGCTAACAAAATTCTGGTGTCTTGCATTACTTTTCCCTTCCGCATTATATTGTCTCTGATCTATATAATAGAAGTAATTGCAAGTTTGTTGATTCATAACCTTTGAGTGAATCCATCTCTATTGAGATCTACAAGAACTACGTTCTTGTTAGGGTTCGGTTCTCTGAACTATACTCAGGTTGTTGTTTGAATATTGATTTGTGAGATCGTTCAAACAACCATTATCAACTAGGTTCACGAAAACAAAAAGTTGGTGGTGTATCTCGGTATCCCCGTTTTTTCAATATGAATTAATTCAAGTGGAGATTTGGTTGCTATACCGGTAGACACTTTATGTGGAAATCTTATTTGTTTACCCTTTTGACAGGCAACACATATACCATCAACGTTGGCTTGTATCTTGGAGACACCTCTAACAAGTTCCTTGTTAATTATTTTCCCCAATAAACGATAATTGATATGACCAAATCGTTCATGCCAAAGATGGGTAGATTCATCCTTAGTCAGGTTGCAACAAAGATCGAACTTGATATCGAGTAGATAACAATTGTTCCACCTACGAATACCACGAAATATGGTATTGCCATATTTATCTTCAATGGCGCATTTCTTTGCCTCGAAAACAACCTTGTGGCCTTTGTCACAGATTTGACTGATAGAGAGAAGATTTGTTGTCATGCCTTCTACATAGACAACATCATGGATCTCGGGAATACCTTGAAGTTTGATAGTTCCTCGCTTGCTGATGAAGCAACAACTTCCATCTCCAAAGGTTACATGACCACATTTGTAATCATAAACGTTCACAAACCAAGATAAATCCCCTGTCATGTGTCTACTACATCCACTATCAAGGAACCATTGAAAAGGGGATGTAGATTTCAGAGCAATTGCTCCTAAGGCACATTCACGAGTTCCCTCAATAGGGGGTATCTCTTGAATTCTTACATGCTCTCTTAACTCTATGAAGAGCTTAAGAGCGTGTTTACGCAATTCTTTCATTTCTTGGAGTTTTGCTCTGAAAGATGTGCATAAATGCTGGAAGTGACCTTTCATGCCACAGAAGGTGCAGTGGTGTTCAATATTCATGTTTTCTGAATGAGGGAGCTTGAAGCCGATTCCATATCTCTCCCTTGAGTCATGCATCAGACTAGATTTTAAACGAGGGTCTTGAATCCCTTTAGTCAAAAATTGAATTGATACAGATAGACTGGGGTTAATAGTCTGTTTTTCACGGACAATTCCATCTAGTTTATTACTGAGCATCTTCTCTTTTTTCAGATAAATCATGAATTTTTTGACTTTGAATGTTTAACCCGATATAAAGCCCTTCGACTTTTCTGATTAATCTCTGTTTTTCAATACATAGAGATTTAATAAAATCGGTCCATAAATCAGACGTGTCATCTGTCAAGATTTCTCTTTTAGATGCTCATTTTACATTCAAGTGTGGTGGAACGTTAGAAGCTTTCAAGCTTTGATCCATAACTCACAAGTCGCGATCAACACAGACAGTTACGTCTTTTATGTGTTAACCGGCTCTGATACCAATTGAAAAAGCAGGGGTACCGAAATACTACCAACTTTTCGTTTGGGCTCGTGAGTCTTATGGTCAGATCTGGACGATCTCAAAAATCAATATACAAATCTGTATAACCTGAGTTTGGATCTCAAGGGATCAGTCCGACACAAGACAAAGTCTTGGTAAATCCAATGGATGGATTGGGGACAACGATCAGGTTATTAATAACGTACTTCTTGTGTTTGCTTTAATTATATAATCAGAGAATATAATGCGGAAAGTAAAGCGCACAAGACACCAGAGATTTTTTTAACGAGGAAACTACAACCTGTAGAAAAACCTCGGGACCTCGTCCAGATAGAACACCGCACGGTACAAACTGTCTACAAACACTAGCCTACTATAAGACTTCGGTCTGGGATGTAGCAGAGACCAACTCAATCCCTCCAAACGAATTAGCTACTGTCGCACTCCTTACGTCTCTAGATCCCCCACAGATCGTCACGCACTTGATTCCCCCAGCTGACGTCCTTTACAGGCCTAGGAGTTGCTTTAACCGCTGTTAAAGGCTTTTGTCAATAATTCCGGCTTTGCAACCTCAATTATCAACTGCATGTTTGAACTGTTCTCTATCCTTTTGACATACACAATGTGACTTCCTTCGGATTTCTCCAGGTCATACGGAAATCTACTTACAAGCGGGGGCTGACAAGTAAACCGAGTAAACTATGCCCAACTTGTCTCTACCTCAGTTGTAAACGAAGAATCACTTAAGAAACTTATACAACTGGAGCTAACTAGGTCTTACAACATCGAGTGCAGCCGTGCGTTTCTTCCTTTCAACCCTGTGTGTAACGTATCAGTTCTTGAATGGCCTTATATCAGAAGAGAAGGACCGTATAATAGACAAGAACGTGATGAGGTTACCAAGGTTACAGGTTACTCCGATTTCAACCACTAAGGTCTCAATCTCCTACATGTGCTTCCCAACTCTCAAGAGAAGTCTTTATAGTCGTTAGGTAATTCCCACAGAGGAACTGCTACCTAATAGAGGATGACTATACCACAACAAGCATTCACCAATGTAAAAAGAGTTTACGATCAATTCCACAGAGAAATATCACGTATGCTTGATGCTTGCGGTTTTCGTCCCGAAACCCTCTATTTATAGCACTCAATAAGATAGGTTGCTTAGGAATAAAGCAACTAGTTTCTTGTCCCACAAGTTTAGGAAACCCTAACTTGCAAACCAAGTAAACAAAGATTTATCTCAATTGGAATTCATTAATCATTTATCTGCCAAGTGTTTTGTTAGCACAAAAACACTTCAAGATAGAAATCCAACAGACCAGAGATAATCTTTATCTTATTGACTCATTGAGATTCGTTAGATGAACTACAAAAGATATTTCGTGATAACCAAGTCCAACTAAGAGATAAAGGAGTCAGAGTTTAACCCGTGTGAAAATCCCAGAGAATATTCACTTTGGACGGTTCGCAAACCGTCCTTCGAATTCTGGCCAGATACATCGAATATGTAGTTCACGTACATGTACGTGTACAAATTGATGCATTGGAACTCATGAGAAAATCCCAAGTTACTGTTCACGAACCAGTTCGTGAACCGCCTTAATTCAGAATTAGGGTTTAACTGGATCCGCTGGAAGTTCTGGGTTGGGCCAGTACTTAGACGTGTTAGACGCCCTCAGCTATAATCCACTGGACTCTTGCTCAAGAGTACTCCTTCAGATTCACCCATATCCTACAAGTGATTTGCAAGCAAACCATTGCTATGGACAAATGGTATCGAATCTATCTCATGCATTCTTGTAACCTTAGTATTCGTGGGAACAATACCAACATAACACATGGTCATGTAAACAAGAATACGATCTCAGTCGCTATTAGTATCTCTTTTAAAGTAGTCGACTATTTCGAAAGATAGAATAAGTAGAATAAAAGAATTTCCATAATAGTCATAACTCCTACTAACCTTTTGTCGATGAAGAATAATTGATGTCTTTTTTGTCTTCACAGTCTTCGTCTTCAAGGTCTCTACTACTTTGTCTATATCCCAATTCCGAAATCTAAACTCTAGTAGGCTAAATCAAGATTGAGTTTTGACACCTAAAACTGACAACCAGCTTGACATACCAACGCTAGTGGGTTTGATCGGACAATGCCCTAACAGTTGGAATAACAACATCAGAACAAAAGGGAGGACTATAATCAGTACCTCTTGCTCCCACAGAATAACACCAACCATTATATAATTACAACTATTTTTAGTATTGTAAAGAGCCCTGTCTAAGATGCACATAATTACTTTGTTTCCACATCTTCCATTAGACCATGGGAAATTTAAACCACTTTTAGGAGCCTTTAGGAGACCACAATGATCAATACATTCAGTAAAATCTCTCATAGCAATTGTTAGAGGTGATCTACCTCCTTTCTTCTCTTCCACAGATGTAACACAATTGAAGTCACCCAAAACAACCCATGGTAAATTCATGTTACTTATATCACACAGTTCTTCCCACAACTCCCTTCTTGGTACAGTATGTGAATCAGCATGAACACTAGTCACTAAAACTCCACCCACCTATACAGTAATACATTGTTTTGAAACAGAATTAATCTTTGGAGGAGTAATGGATCTATTCCAAAAAAGGCAAAATATTACCTTTATTTCCATCACCAGAGTTATGAATAATCTGATGATGCATTCCTGTCAACCTTATTATATTTTTATTAACTGAATTTACACTTATTTTTGGCTCAACAATCCACACAAGAGTAGGATTATGCCTTATTACAAAAGATCTGAGTTTGTCAGAGGCTTTACTTCTCTTGAAACCTCTGACATTCCAGAAAATCATCTTCATTTATAAGTATGTTTTGAAGGAGAGGTAGATTTCTCCTTCTCATTATTAGGTTTCACAAAAGTTCTAGTAGTCTTCCTAGTAACAGGTGGAGACTTAGGTTTGGTATTTTTAAGAGGTGTTTTTTTCTTCTTTGCAGGTTTTTGTAAAGGAGGTAACCCATTCTCAGACAATTTCAAAGGTGAGTGAGTTAAAATGGAGATAGTTTGAGGGGTTTTTGATAATTGAATAAGGGAATCAACACTAACCTAAGGGACTTCACCCTCTTATACACTATTATCTTCTTCATCAATATTTTGTAATAACTCAAAAGAATTCTTGGACATCAGATCATCAGTTTCCTTAGAGTGGCCAAAATCTTTATCCTGCATTGAAATATTAGAACTACTAGCTTGATCAACAGATGGAAAA
>JAJJMA010210572.1:13958-29412 GCA_023529015.1 Papaver nudicaule | reverse complement strand
TTTATAGTTGCCTTAGTAAGATATTTAGAGAAAGATGACGGTGGTGGTGGTGGTGGAGGCGGCGGTGATGGTAGTGATGGAGGCGGTGATAATGGTGGTGGTAGAGCAACAATGGAGGAAAAGGTTATGGATATGAATGGGGTGGTTATGGATATAAAATGAAATTAGGTTAAAAAGTTAGTAAGGGTAACTTAGTATATTCCATTCTTTTTTGGCACCCCATAGCAACTATCCCCAGATAGGTTTAAAATTCCATGGGGCCAGCTACCCACCCATGGGGCCAAATTTAATAAGGTAAAACTAAAGTATGACCATTTAGTTATCGACCCATATTTCATCCACCGAAAAGAGTGTTCATGGAGTATGTGTATTGTTTATTATGCTACTAACTCTACTCTCTAGTGTTTAGTACCTCGAGAGAGAGTTGAAGTGAGATAGAGAGATATAAAGATTTTAGTTTGAGTGATGGATAGTGAGACGACCGTAATAATTTTGGGAAGGTAAAGTTTTGGTCTTCAACATGCGCCGGCAGTAAAAACATCAGTCTTCTCCATCATTTAATGCTTTCTTTCTTCTCGTGCTCTTCTGTTTATTTCAAAATTTCTAGAGAGAAGAAACAAAACAAAAAACAACAAAACAGATTCTGGGTTTGGTTTTTTATTGTTGTAAGATTTCTTGATTTTGAGGAGTTTCAAGTTTGAACCTTTTCCTCTCCATGGATAGCTTTCATCATGGAAGTTTAGATCCTCAAGCACAAGAGTTTATACCAAGAATTACTTCTCATTTTACCCTTGTTCAGCCTCATGTGTACTATCCATACCCTTCTTCTTCTTCTTCTCCTCCTTCTTCTCCTCATCATGTACCATCTACACTGTTTTTCACACCACCACCACCAACACTACTACATGCACCCCCACCCCTACCCCCAACAGCAACACAACCACCACTTATGGTATTATCACCACCCCCACCAACAACATTTTCAGCAACACGTTCACTCTTAATAAGTTTAGTGCCAAGAGAAGTCAAGGAAGAGGTTTTGAGAGG
Source organism: Papaver nudicaule (assembly GCA_023529015.1). NCBI lineage: Eukaryota > Viridiplantae > Streptophyta > Magnoliopsida > Ranunculales > Papaveraceae > Papaver > Papaver nudicaule. Next base: position 28,365 of record JAJJMA010210572.1, on the reverse strand, counting down.
AGAATTAGGAGTGTTCGGAGAAATAAGGGGAGTTGAAATGCAAAGACTAGTGCAAGAAGGAAAAGTAATTGTTCATTTTTTTGATGTTAGACATGCTCAATCAGCTTTGTTTGAGCTTCAAGGAAAACATATGCAATTACAGAACAGATTAGCACAACAACATTATCAACCAAACAACAGCATCAACCCATTCTTCGTACCTTCTCTTTCGTGGGCTGTACAGAGTAGTAGTACTAGTGTTGTTCATCATCATGTTCTTCCTCATTATCAACAGCTGGGGCTTATTGCAGGAAGAACAGTTTGGGCAGAATTTACTTTACCAACTATGATCACATCATGTTTAGATGGACAGAACCAAGGAACCATAGTGATCTTCAATTTGGTCATCAGTGTTTCTACTGCTCAACTTAAAGAAATCTTTCAAGTTTTTGGTATGAATTTTCAAATATCCCAATTAGTTCTTAAATGTCTTTGATGTTGTTATTCTCCAATCTCCATGCATTATGCAGTGTGGGGTCTGTTTATTCTTCTCCATGCATGGAATTATTCTTTTTTTACTGCTGATTTTCACTTTCAAGCTGTTTCTTACCCACTTTGTAATTATTTTTTTTTCATGCTTAATATCTTTTGTTTCTCACTTGTAGGTCCAATTAAGGAATTGAGGGAGACTCCATCAAAAAGACAGCAAAGATTCATAGAGTTTTTTGACATCAGAGACGCAGCTAAAGCTTTATACGAAATGAATGGAAAAGAAATCAATGGTCATCCTGTTGTAATCGAATTCAGTCGTCCAGGAGGTACTAGAAGAAGGCTAGCATCTATGAATCTCTCTGCAAACAGTTTTTACACTAGGCCTGTGAATTACCAACAAATGCAACATGAGCCGACTAGAGGATTTGATTCTTGCATTCCTATGAACAACCAGAGAGCAAATCACAGAGTTGAAGGCTTGGAAGCTCCAATGAGTTCATTAAGGGTTGGTGTTGACAAGAATGAGAGGAGGAATTCTAGTGGTGGTGCTAGTTCATCTAAGAAGGGTAAGAAGATTAAAGACAGTGGTGCTGCAGGTAGCTCCAAACAACAGGCTAATAATAAGCGATTACAACCAAGGAGCAGTAATAGTAGACAATGGAAAAATAAACAAAGGACTTCAGATGTTCAGTTCTTGATACATGAAGATGCAATAGTAGAATCATCATCATCATCATCAAGTTTCATTAAAGATGCAAGAACTACTGTAATGATCAAGAACATACCAAACAAGTACAGGTACTTTTGCCAATTCTCTTCTTTGGATTCATGGTACTATTATTTTTGATTTTTGATTTTTGGTTTTTGATTTTTTTTTTTTGTTTTTGTTATAAATGTTTTTTGTCTGGTTATGGGTTTGTTCTTTTTTGCAGTCAGAAGCTAGTGCTAAACATGTTGGACAACCATTGTATTCGCTGCAATGAGAAGATTTTGGCGGAGGGTGATGAGAATCAGCCTTTGTCTGCATATGATTTTGTTTATCTTCCTATTGACTTCAAGTAAGATTGTTAACTTTAAATTTCTACTGTTTGATGATTTTGTTTGGTCAAATTTTCTCATTGAAGTTTGTTTATGAGATTAGGTAGTTTAATAATGGATGCTTGATTTGACAGTAACAAATGCAATGTGGGATATGGATTTGTTAACTTGACAACTCCTCAAGCTGCATGGAGACTTTATAAAGCTTTCCATTTACAGCAATGGGAAGTGTTTAATTCCAGGAAAATCTGTCAAGTTGCTTATGCTCGGTTGCAGGTATATACAATGATTACTGTTCATTTTGCAATTTTAGGCATTCCAGTAGCAAAATCTCAAACCACTCTTGGAGTCTTAATTCCTGAACACACTGAGACACTGTACCCAGTAAGGGAATTTAGCCCCACAGTGCATGGCCATGTGTTCTCCTTTAATGGTCCCTAATATGTTGCTAAACTTGCTGAAATGATTTGTTTTGCATGGTTGCTTCTCAATTCAAAGGGTTTGGAAGAATTGACCGAACATTTCAGTAATTCAAAGTTTGCCTGCGAGAAGGATGATTATTTGCCGGTTATATTCTCCCCACCTCGTGACGGAAAACAACTTACAGATCCAATGGCTGTTGGGAACGGGGAAGCTAATAGTACTACTAGCAATGAAAACGTTCCTGTAAAACATATAATACTTCAAACTAGTCCTAGTGGAAAAGCCGCAGTGGTCAACAAATTGAAGGGTCAGGATGGTAAGTTAGAAGAGGATGTTCAAATTGGTGGTGGTGATAGTTGCACTGGTAGTCTCATAAAGAACTGCAACAGTAATGATGATGATGATGATGATGATGAGAATATTGCTCTGATGATTAACGACGAAGAAGAAGTTATTGTGTTTGACAAGAAAAGTAGTTGTAGTAATGGCATCATCACCAAACCTACCACCAGTTATTGTGGATCATCATCACTAGTATCAGCATTACCGATTAGTAGCTCTGGGAAACCCAATGGATGCATGTCGAGCTCTGTGTCTAGACAGAAGCCCAAGGTATTAAGCTGTGCACAAGTTAATTAGACTAGTCACTAGACTTGACTTGTATCTAATCGAATTCCTCTCTCTCTCTCTCTCTCTATGTTCTTAATGTGTGTAATATGGGACTTTGTGTTTTCAAGAAAGATGGTAGAATATGAAAAAGAAGGAAATGACTTAACTTGCAAATATGGATTTGCTTTTATTACGAGTCTTTAAATCATATCATCATTACTGTTTTGTTTTCTAGAAATTGGCAACAGATTAGGTGCATTGTTGGTTTAAGCCGAGTCTCATCTGAGTGCCAAGGGCCAACTTCTCTAATTACTCTATACTAAAGCTTTTGGCACCGGAAATGGAAGTGCATCTAGGTGGTGTCCAGAGAGATATGCAACCATTGCATTTGTCAGCCCTTCAAGTGTATTCGTCACCGTCTTATATTTTATACTTTTTTTTTTAATAGAAAAACAGGGATTAGCCCTGGAGTACAGAACCTAGAAAATTGTCTTGCCATTGTCGGGAAATGAGTTTAACAAAGAACTAAGTCCATTTCCCCCCATGACCGACAAAAAAGCAAAGAAATACAATATATTTAAAGACATACATGACTTGACACAGTGATTTTCCAAAGTAACTAGGATTTCGTAACCAGAATTAGGTAACCAGTATCCAATACCGGTAACCGGGCCATCTAACAGTAGCAGTAACACTAAACTAACATTAACAATTATACTAACAGTAACCATTATACTAACAGTAACATCCCGCATACATACGGGTGAGTTTGGACCGATAAAGATTGATCCACAACCCGGTGAAATTTTTTGATAATCAAACTGATGAAAACTCATCAGATCCACCGTTCCAACAGCCCAGAACACAGTTAAAGGATAGATTACCATAATCAAGATATCGTCACCCCTAGTTTGCAAGCAAAATACACGCCAGAAGTGAATTACACCACAACCTTCCTCCGTAGATGAGAAACACACCTGCCGAAGAAGCTTTCTGGATAGAACATGCTCACTGGAAATCACATCTGCATCATCATTACTAGCACATACAACGACAGAAACGAAAGTAAATCCGGGAGCGAAATGAGAAGCAGATCTAGAACAAGTAGCCGGAGAAGGAGCCGGAGGTGGAACTTTAAACCTGATCTGAGCTGAAAATGATGCATAAACAAGGTCTAATCTCCTTAACAGAAGATAGAAAACCCTTTCACCAAACCACCCAACAGAACTCACCAAACGGACTTGCCGGAGAAACTCGCCAGGTAAAAATTGATCTCTGCAAATCACTCTTATTGGAACAGAACTAGTTTATGCACAGTATAACTTCTATAAATAATAGATTTGAGACCCAGGAAAATTATTATTTTAAAAAGATATTATATTATCGATAATATAATATAATTATTATTTTATAGAATAATTCCTAATTTGGAGGTTAAATAATAATTGAAGACTAATATTTAGTATTATTATTAACTAATTTCATAAAAAATTCTAGATATTATATTATATACTACAATATATAGTACAATACTAACTAATTTTAATGAGATATTATATGGTTGAATAATTTTAAGAAAGAAAAAACAAATTACTATCAAGTCATATTTTGAGAAAATTTGTTGCATGTATACTATTTTTCATTGTTATAGTGGAATTATTATTTTATATATTATTTGAGACCTATTAATGCTTAAGGGTAGCTTTTGAAATGTATTATTTTATGTTTTTATCGAATTTATTATTTTAGTACTAAGAGTCGGGGCCAGAAAATTTTATTATTTTATCGAAAATATTATATTATTGAGTATTATTTTAAAGAAATTATACTGCATCTAACTTTGGGAGGGCACGACTGGTAAAAAAAAAAGAGTTGTTGTAAGGATTGACAGTGAGCAGACTAGTTGGACCAAAACAGGCAAAAGGAAAAGAAGAAGAAAAACAACCGCACCGCTTATTTTTGAACGCGAATTTTAGACCTCCCCAAAATTTTATTTCCCTCCCCACATGTCCAAAATAGGGTCACCCTGGCCTACTTTAGCTATCCCTTAATAAAACACATTTTTTTAAATGCTAATCTACCCTTTGACTGATTAGTGCTTAATTTTATGATTAGCACTAATGATTTTAGTTAAATTAAATATAAACCAAAGTCAGATTTTTGGGTTTTGGGAGACATATTTCTTGGGTTTCGGTGGGAGAAGAAGGAAAAAAAAAAAAAAACTAGGTTTTTTTTGGTGAGATTTGTGATTTTGTGTTCAATATGAGTGAATCAAGTGATTCGGAGATGTATAATCCTTCGGAAAATCCTTACATGTTAGTTCCTCGCAACAACAACAACAATTCTTTAATGGTTGATTCTTCATCTCTTGGAGAACCTTATTTTGAAGATGAAGATGGATTTTATGAGCCAAATGCGGATGATGAGACGATTTATGATGAACCCGATGCTTCTAATACACATGTATACTTATAAATCTTGTTTATACTCGTTTCTATAGCTTGAATCCATGAAAAGATGAGATTTTTATGCGTTTTTTGCGTGCCCAGAATCCGTTTCGGCCTAAAAAAATTCAAAATTATCCAAGCCGAAACTTCTCTTTAAGAAAAGTTCGGCTTACGCGTTCCATCGATTTTCTGGGCCGAAACATCCTGTACTTATGTCAGAAGAATCTAGTTTCGGCTCATAATGTAATTTCAATTTCTGAGCCGAAACCAGGAGAAGAAGTTTGGAATAAACTAGTTTCCACAGAGAAGGTTTCGGCTCAAAAGTATTTGGCAAGGTTCTAAGCCGAAGTTTCGGCTGATATTCCTTTTTTTTCTTCTAATGAGCCGAAATTAGTTCAGCTTGTAGTTTTTGTTTTTTTGCGTTAGCCGAAACTTATTATTCTAACTTTTTTTTTTTGTATTAGCTTGTAGTCGCAAATCAAGAGCCCTCTCGGCCCATTCACGAAGATTGTAGAGAGCATTATTTGAGGGGGCTGAGATTGGTAGGTAACCAATAGTGTTATTTTCTTACTCTATTTCCTCAAGAATAATCTCTAACTATATTTTTCCAAATGTAGAAATGGTCTTCAAGGAAAGAAGTCATAGAGTGGGCCAAGGAACACGCAAGGCCTCTAATGTGCCTACATGTGATCGGTAGAGAAAGCAAGAAAACCCGTTTGGCGATGGTTTGTGAGAGAAGCGGGAAGGACTTTAATTATTGGAAAAAGGGTCGTGTGTATAAGAGGATTTTCTCTCGGAAGCCTTCTAAGTCTAAAACAAAGAAGATAGAATGCCCTTTCAAGCTAGTTTTCAAATTCTTGAAGTCTTTCGATTGTTGGGTCAGGAACGAATCCATGGATTGTCGTCATTATCATCCACGTCCATTTGATTTTCACAGACACCCGAAGGTTGAAAGCTTAAACCCAAGGAAACAAGTGGAAGTGAAACGGTTGTCACAAGCAAGAATTGGAGTACGTCAAATTCTTACCAAGTTGAACTTTGACGATCCAAACAACAAGTCAACACGGCAAACCATCTACAACACGAGGATGCAAATAAAGATTAGAGATACACAAGGTAGGAATGTCATGCAACAATTGTGTTATTTGGCAAAGGCGAATGATTACACCACAGTTTTTAAATTGGATGAGTTCAAACAAGTCACTCACCTATTAATTGCCGATCCGGATTGTATCAAATTGGCTCTATGCTTCCCACAAGTTCTTATTATGGATTGCACGTACAAGACGAATAAGTACAAGATGCCATTGTTGAACGTTGTTGGACATACCTCGACGTAGTCACTCTTCACCGTGGCATTTGTTTTTATGAGAGACGAGAATAAGGAAAGTTACCAATGGGCGTTAGAGAAATTGAAATCTCTATATCACGAGGAAGAGCTTCCAAAGATCATGGTAACCGACAATGAGAGTGCATTGATGTGGGCTATAGAAGAGGTATTTCCCGACGCCGTCAACTTTCTTTGTACATTTCACATAGGTAAGAATGTTGAGAAGAAATGCCATCCAATTATTCAACCTTGGAAGATGATGAGTGAATTAGAGAAGATAGCGAAGATGCCGGTTGAAGTGCGAGATGACAAGAAACAAGAGTTCCTTGATGATTATAAGGACAAGCAAAAGAAGTACGCATTATTCACAACTCATTGGGATGAATTGGTTTGATCCAAAAGCTTGGCGATTTACGACAAGAATTACAAACGTTTGGTTGACGAATGGGGACCTACCAAGTACCCGGATATCATGCCCTATTTGTATAGTCTTGAAGCACAAGTAAATTCGTGTATTGCTATACGAACCGGCATAAACATTTCGATAACCAAGCAACAAGTATGTGTGAGTCGGCTCACCACCGGTTGAAGGTGAATCTTTTTGGATGTTGTGACACATTTGTCACCATGTTTGATGCTATGCGTGAGTATTTTAGAAGTGATATTATAAATATCAATACGAAGTTCGAAAAAAGTCTTCTAAACCGACACAAGAATTTTGGGAAGGATATACATGGATCAAGTATTTGAGTTTGAACGTCTCCCATTTGTGCATTGAAAAGGTGATGGTTGAAGCCGAGTTGTCGGAGAAGTATAAGTATCAACCGAGAGACAATGGCAATTGTCCGATAAAGATAACAATGGGACTTCCATAACGACATATGTGTGCCGGGTATAAGGATAAAATAATACATTGGAAGCAATTAGGTTTCCATCCTCGTCCTACCGATCACGTAGCGGAAGGATTTGTGAACACACCATTTGGAAGATTGCTTATGGAGAGGTATGATGACATGAATGGTATCGAAAAACAAAGGATAATGGATGGGTTGAAGCCACTATTGGAACAATATACCATTGGAGATGTTTTGGAACCGATCGAATGAGAAGAAAGGGGTAGGCAAAGTACCAAGCTTACAAAAAAGAAACAACGGAGGCTCAACTTTCTATTCGCAACGGATAGAGATCTATCCGGAGTTGAGCACGTCCAAGCTAAGTATGATGCGGAAAGGAAAGCATTGTAATGCGGGGATGGAGGTAGGTAATAGTAATCCAAGTAAGAGAAGTCGTTTAACTAGAGATGGAGCGTCATCGAGTGATGCCTTGACACTTGCAACTTCAACACTTCCACAACAACAAAGTACTTTAGCGAGGAAGGAAAAGGGTATTTTGGCGAAGAAGGAAAATGGGACTTTAGAATCCAAGGGAAAGGGGACTTTACCGAAGAAGAGGAAGGGGAAGGAAGCCGAGTCTTTACCGAAGAGTAAGATAGCTACACGGGGATGGGATGAAAGTAGATTTGACAAGGTTACTCCGAAAGACGATTATTTGAGTTGGCTTCCACCGATCATCCTTAACCACATTGAAAGCATAGAGGATGTCCCAAAAGATGGTAATTGTGGTTTTCACGTTGTGGCGAGGTAATTGGGACCTTTCACTTTGGAGGATGGGCACAAGGGAGACCAATGCATGTATATTCACGAGAAGATGTTACAAACATTGGAACGCAACCGTGAATTTTACTACACAATGTTGAGAGCAGGGTATAAAGGCGACAAAGGAGTAAAGGAGGAGTATGAGAAGATGAGAGTGCGTCTAATTGGTAGTGAGGAGCTTACAGGGGAATATTGGATGCAATTTCCCATTTGTGGTTCCTCATAGCGGATACATTTCATTACGTTGTCCACACTTTATTCTTTGGGTTAGTGAAACTTATGCACCGCCGTGAGTTCCTTTTGTAGAAGGTTTGAGGGGTAGAAGACTATTTATTGCATTTGTTGAAAAGAATCATTTCATCGGTCTCAAGCTCAAGTGGGGTTGTCCATTACCTCCATTGACGTATGGTGCTTATTGGCAGGATTACAACCACAACTACTAGAGGGATTGGTGTGAGGATTACGCCGTGGAAATGGGGATTTCGAAGGCGCACCACATGAAGATTGCACGTGAAACCGTTATCGTAAATTTAAGTAACTATGAAGATATCGAGGATATGCAAGAAGTCCTTCAAAGATGGGATGACGAGGTTCATATGTCGCGACTAAGAAGACGTTTGGAAAAAACTGGTTACCACAGTGATTGTGAAGAAGTACCTGATTTGAACATAGGACTTGAAGAAGACAAAGAAGGGCTCCCGGACTTGAACGTAAGACTTGAAAATATGAATGTCGGCTCTCAATGGTGTCGTTGAGATGGACATTGGCAGTTTCAGCTCAATATCCTCTTTTTCCTTATGAGCCGAACCACACCATAAATGCTCACATGCAAGCCATATTGATAGTTTCGGCTCATTATCCCTTTTTGTCGAATGAGCCAAACTAGTTTCGGCAGTCTCTGAACTTTTTGGTAACAAGCCGAAACTTGGTTTGTAGTTTCGGCTTGGTTCTGTAATATGTTTGTGGGCCGAATTCTCTAGATTTTAATTTCAAATATTTTGTCAGTCTCGGTTGGGTCTTTATTTCACTTTATGAGCCGAAACTCGCACTGTTTATGTTAAATACCAACTTAATCATTCATAAAATAATTGCATTACATAGATAACCCCATATTACATCCACCAAAGCATAATTAACCATATAAACTATAATAACATGAAGAAACTAACTCAATCCACATATGTTGATACGAGAAAATCCTTGATGAGATGGTACTGTTGCTCGTACCTGAAGTGTTTCCCTGTCCATTGGTGTCATTCCTTCAATGTCCTAGCCACATTTTCTTCCTCGGTATCATCCTGAACTTGAGCTCAGATCAGTCTCCCCAAGTGCATAAATTCGTCAACTTTTTTGTGTATTTTTCTCCATCGCGCCGACAACGCATTCCCATCTCACACCACTTTTTGGGGAGTTTTTTCGTTGAAGTCTTCTTGGACATAAATCCACAAGGGTGACCAATTCACTCCATAACGACTTCGTTTAATTTCATCCGGTTTTGGATAAAACAACATAAGATATCTACAAAGACAATGATCTTCACCCCACGTAAATTTAGGACGTGGTTTAGGCGCATCGGGTAGTGAGTCTAGAGGATTCTTGTGTCGTTTTTGAATCCTAGATGACGAAGAAGAAGAACCGATAGAAGATTTGCATGCGGTAGAAGTTTTGCATCGGTACACTATTGGTTTAGGAGGAGAAGGATACAATCTCTAAAATGGAGGAGGAGTGAATAGAGGAGGAGATGTAGATGAAGGTTTTTTGTAGTAGTAGTTATTGATTATCTCCTTTGTGATGTTCCTTTTTTTGGGAGGAGAAGAAGATGAAGGAGGTTGAGACATTTTTGTGGAGTATAGAGTTTGAGAATAGAAATTTGGTTGCAGTTGAGTTTGGGATGGGTTTGAATTATATAGGCAAGAAACCCCAACAACTAATTTTTTTTTTTAAAATACAACCGTTAGTACTTTACAAAGGCAGTTTCGGCTCAATCTGTGATACAACTCTATGAGCAGAACTGGTTTCGGCTCGTTGTAAAATACAACTATATGAGCCAAATTCGGCTCAGGTCTGGAAGGTTGTCGCGTAGGCCGAAACTTTATTTGTAGAGGCAACTAATTGACATTTTACACACAAAGACATTCTATTTAAAATATAAAAAATATTAGGATTAAACATCCAAACATTAAACATCCAAATGATAGAATTCAGGGAACACGTTTAACTAACAAAATAACAATTCAACGATAGAATTCGTTCACTATCATAGATGTTTAAGTCTAACAATAACATTTTGAAGAACACTACCCAAACACATAATATAACTCAACTAGTATTTCCAGTTCCAAACCACGTTCGGCTGCGGATTACTTCAAAGCTCGTTGGGCCATTAGCCTCGACAAGTGGACGAAGACGTTCAACTTCAACACAAAGTGTATAACCACAAGGAACATCCACAACTTCACCAATTCTCTTTCTTTTAAGATTACGAGGTGCTTGTGCTTACCATTCATCATGTGAGATAAATCTTGAGACTTGGGCAGGAAAATAATCCCCACGCAGGGCAGGAACATAATCCCCACGCAATCGTCGTTGGAGAGGAGGATCAGTGAGTTCATTCTTTTGACGTCGTGTGTCAATCACACGTGGATCATCCTCGCGAATTGGTGGTGGGGGTTCATGATAAAGCTCTGAAGCAAATGAAATGACTGGATACCTCTGAATTGGCGGTGGGGGAGGTCGATCAATGAGTTCATTCTTTGACGCCGTGTCTCAATCACACGTGGATCATCCTCGCAAATTGGTGGTGGGGGAGGTCGATCAATGAGTTCATTCCTTTGACGTCGTGTCTCAATCACAAGTGGATGATCAAGGCGCATTGGTAGTGGTGGAGGTTGATAAATCAAAAGTGAAAGCGAATTGCTGTTGCATATATCAAAATATAAGTAAGACAAGATCAGTTTCGGCTGATTCGATAACAATACAAAATGAGCCGAAACTACAGTACAAAAAATGGGAGCAATCCTACAAGTCTTGGCTCATAATTCACAATAAGTAAGTGAGCCGAAACTAAGCCATACACGTGGAATACGTACCAAAAAGTGAACTAATTTCGGCTCACAAAATGGAAAAATGTCAGAGCCGAACTTGTCTCGCTCACAGTTTTGGAAGACTATTGAGCCGAACTGTTCTTGTCTGCAAATAATAATTGAGGATGCTAGAGTTTCAGTTCGGTTTTTTTATTACATTTATGGGCCGAAACTACTTCTGTGCACGTAAAAAACGCATAAAAATCTCGTTTTTAAGCTAGTATATCAATCAAACACACAAATAAGTTGATGGGTATTTGTATAATACCTTCCTTGACACATTCCAAGTTGTTCTTGTTGCGATTGAACTTCGTTTGGGGGGGTTGATTCTTCCGGTTAAGCTCTAAGGTTTTCAACTTCAAAAAGGGAATTGCTAAACACACTTTCCATTTTAATTTGATTTTAAGGTTTTGGATTTTTTTTAGAATAATAATGTAAAGCATCTTTTTAGAATCTGTCTATGTAAATAGTATCTTTTTATTTGATGTTTTATAAAACATATTGTAAGTTTAGATGTCTTATAGATAAAAAAACTAACAAAATTGATCCTTTGGACCAATTTTGTGTTTTCGCTTCTCGGCTAGACAATCATATATGTATATCTACTAGACAAACTTTAACGTCCTCGCGCCCTGAGATCCTGCATTCGTGTGATCCATTCATAGATAGGGTCAAAGTTGGTCAAAGACTCAAAGGTGAAGCTTCTACCTTTTTGGCTTCCCTATGACCCAAGAAGATAATGACCTCTTGGTATTGCCACCATACAAAATAATCCGGATAGGCTCGTAAAACATGTTGCTGTATACTACTCCAAAGACATGACTTTGTTTCTCATCGGTCATCACCATCTCCAAAGACAGCACTGTTCACCACATCCTCTGTTTGTAGTTGTGTTTTGGTTTTTGTAGTCATCGAGAGATTATTAATACCAAGTATACGATGTTCTTACTTCTTCCACATTGTCTTATTATACCAAGTAATTTAGTAATCGAAGTAAAAAAATTAACCAGGTCTTTTAAGTAAAATTATATTTTGTTAAACTATTGACTTGTCTAAAATCGAAATTGGGTCGAAGACTCCAAAGATGGAAAAGCTTTATTTTTTTTCTGCATTATGGGAAAAAGCCGCATCTGTTATGCTCTGTCTTTTTCGAGGAAACGTCCTTTGAGCCCTTTAAAATTCTGCCACCCCTTCTACTACGATGATTACCTAAATACCCTCTGTAGCAATTGACTAAGTTATTCCTCAATTAGCAATAGAAATTACTAGTTTACCTTTAATTAATAACATCATATATATATAAACTTAATCCAAAACTGATTTTCATTGTTTCCTCCTCCTTCTTCTTCATTCGGCTTTTACTCTCTCCTTTTTTTTTTCAAAACCAAAATCGAGAGAAATTCATCATAGTTGGGCGCGATTAGAAGGTAATTTTGTAAACCATTTCATCCTAGTTGTTGATTGTTGAGTTTGTATGATGTATGGTGTTGATTGGAGCGTTGAATCGAGTAATTTGATGAATCTGAGCATTAGCAGAGCGATATTCGGCTCTAAAAACCCAAAATAAGGGCCGAATGTTCCATTGTTGTTGAGCACAAAGAACAATTCGGCCCATATCTCAATTTTTTCTTGGGAGCCGAATTTATATTTGGGAAATTGAGCTTGATAGCATCTCCGGCATCATAGAAACCACCCACTAAATTTTTGTTAATAAACCCATCTTTGCCGTCTCTCATACCAGAATTTCCTCTCCAAGAAACATTATTATGCTTTGGAAGAGGTCCATCTATAAAGATATGAAAATGAAATTACTTCAATGAAATTACTTAAATGAACAAATCCTTACATGCAAAGTGGATTTGGGATATGGTGATGAAGAGAAGGCTTTGTGGAGAAGAGTGATAAATGAGAAGTTTGATGGTAACCCAAAATCTTACTTCCCTAATTCTAGTAATATGGCAGTAAAAACCAGTTTGTGGACTGGTATACTTAAGAGCAAGGAAGAAGTAAAGTTGCATTCTAGAGTGACTATAAACAGTGGTAACAGGGTTTTATTCTGGAAGGACAAATGGTTAAATGGGGATGCACCAATGAACACATTTCCAGCTCTGTTCAGATTGAGTAACAAGAAGGATGCTACAATACAAGAGATGCAGGTGGTAGGTGCAGTGGGGAGTTGGGATTTCTCATTCAGAAGATTACTCAACGATGCAGAAATTGTGGAGGTGGCACATTTGTTGAATTTATTGCCTGTCATTAATTGTGATAGGGGTGGTGATCAAAGGATTTGGGTTGCCGGGGATAAAGGCTTTTCTGTGAAGGAATGCTACAAAGCACTTGAGGAAGAAGGCATTGTTATGTTTCCATACAAGTGTCTCAGAAGGTAACTTTCTTTGTCTGGACATTATGCTATGGTGCAGCACCAACAATGAACTCCTACAGGAATACTATAAATGTGAATGTGTGTATGTTGTGTAAGAAATTAGCTGAGTTAACAACCACATTTTCCTGCATTGTGAGACTACTAGGTCAGTATGGCTTTATTTCCTATGCTTTTATGACCTGCATTGGGTGTTCCATGATTCAGTAAGAGCTACAATATGGGAATGAAGGAAGAAGAAAAACAAGGCTACTGCAGTTAGGAAGAGAATATGTGATATTTATCCATTTTCAATCTGATGGGCTATATGGATTGAAAGAAATGGAAGAGTTTACAAGGGCACTCAGAAATCCATAACTGAGATCATTGATACTGTAAAGGTTTTGCTGTTTAATTGGTGTGTAGGTACGGATATTTTTTCGGGTTATTCACTTAATACAGACTTAAGCAATTGGGAGGCTGTAATGCACTAATGTAATTTTTGTTCTTTGGTTTTTGGTGTTTGAGACTAGAAACATTATAAGCTAGATGTACTCTAATTCAGCTCTGCACCTCCTTGGTGTAGGCTGAATTTTTCTAATACATTGCCCTTTTTGAGTAAAAAAAAACACTTTAGTAATTATCACCATTCAAATTCTGAATGAACAATATTTACAACGCTGAGCATTGAAGAACATGAGGGCCATACGAAGAGCTTGAGTATACTTATCAGGCGGAGGTTGCTTTCGAGGAACAACCTTTCTATTACTAGATGTAATAAGACCATTATTATCCTGAGAAGAATCAGTCTGTTTAAGAGGATCAATTTGTGTAATAGGACCAACTACGAAAGCAGCTGCAAGAATAGTAACACAGATTCTACTACCAAATTCAACATATTCCTCCTTTCTACATCCTAATAACCGACTTTCTTGTGTTTCATCTTGTTAAGATATGGGCACCCATAGTGTGTGCTTGCCCATAGTCTATCA
>JAJJMA010210572.1:2046-13948 GCA_023529015.1 Papaver nudicaule | reverse complement strand
TTCCGCATCCGTTTATATTATCCATTTAATATATACATGCTCTTACACATCTAAATTTGCATTATCAAAATCATTCAGATTTCTACTTCTTTTATCATCTGGTGCATTTGACTCCATATTTGCTCTTTTCTCTTGCTTTGCCCAAACCGAGAGAGACCAAAAATGGTGTGAATGAGGTGGAAGTGAGAAAATAACTGAAAGTAGCTCTCCCTCGTCGATGCAGGGATAAATATTTAAGAATGCTACATTTCATTGTTAATTGCTAATTGTTATCATTATTGTATGTTAATAATAGTTTTAACACATAGATAATTGTGTTAAAGAGCAGCAATTTTTATAGAAATTGCTAATGGGAGTTGTATATTGTTTCCACCTTTCATTCACAACTTAAAAGTCAATGATACCTTGGGTAGCAATCACTAACTCCTTTCTTGTTCTTTTTTAGCTCTGTAATAAACTACTTCCTCCGTCCCTCTAAAATAGGCGGAGAAATTGAAATCTCGTTGATTAAGAAATTTTATGGTTATCATACATATCCATGTACTTTCCTGTTTTTGCCCCTTGTCCTATTAGTAATACAATTTCCCATGCAACATAAATATGGGTATACATGTCAAAAAGTATCTTGAAATTAGATATCCGCCTATTCAATGGGACAGGGAAATTTCAATTTTCCGCCTATTTTAAAGGGACGGAGGGAGTAATTAGTTAGATAGTGACATTGCAACCGACAGATGGCTCAAGAGCATGAGTAATTTACAGCAAGAGGGTTTAAGACTTTAAGTACTGAGACAGGTAACGGAAACTTTATACTAATATTCCGCTCATAACTTGAAATATCGAATGGGCCGAATGTGTATTCGGTCCATACGTGATCCACATTATGAGCCGAATGTACTCCTTTTTTTTTTCTCTAAGTTGAGCCATAACATTCGGCTCATTCGATTGATTAATCGTGTGAGCCGAATACACATTCGGCTTGGAAACTTTAAGAGCCGAATGTATATTCGGCTATGCACTTTAGGAGCCGAATGTTACCTCTCATGAATATACAAGTTTCAGATTCGGCTCACCATGAGCGCCGAATGGTTCTTAGTTTCAGACATTCGACTCTCTCATTAGGGGCCGAATGTAGCTCTGGTGAGACATAAAAGTCTCACCTTTAGAACGATTGAGGCTATAAAAATGTGACTAAACATGTGTTTGAGGTATACATATATGTGTATTATAAGCATTGGGTTCATCATACAATGGCTTATCTTTCGGATTTGGGACATAAAATCCATCGAAATCGTCATTTTCCTCTTGAGTTTCCGATGGAGTGAAAACACTTTGTTGCGACAAGAAATCTCTCATGTTGAATCTCTCGCGACGGGAACAAATGTCTTTGTAGGTTTCTTACGTGGAGGTTCACCAATGTTGTCTCCACCAAACATCTCACACAAATCACACCAAAAACCCAAGTTTTTTTTTTCCCCTTTTTTTCTTCTCTCTCAACAAAAAAATCAAACCCAAAAATTTGATTTTCTCTCTCTAAAACACTAATCATATAGTTTTCTCTAATCTTATTATTAACATTAATGTAATGATTAGGACTAATGAAATACGGTAGTTTGGTATTTAAAAAAGTTGGAAAACTAAGTGGAGCACCAACATTACTAAGAGGAGGTTCGAAAGGAGGGGAGGTAGAATTTTGAGAGGGCTCAAAGCACGTTTCTTTTCGAGAGAACCAAAGCCACACGGTTGTTACTGTCAAGTATAATGTGCAACGGCCATCCATTTACAACCCATAAAGTGGCACCACGCCCAACCATAGGATTAATAAGAGGTCAGTTTTGTGTGGTAGCAGATTTGATGGTGGTTCCCACTGTCTCTCTCTTTTTGCTCTATCTCTCTTTGGACGGTAAATGAGCGGTCTTTTTTAGGTCGCATAAAGTGTTTTCGATTTACGTGTGACGCACCAAAGCCAGAACTTTCCAATTTTATACTAATTTCATTTGTTTCTTTCTTGTCACTAATAAGTAGCCCCAAACTAAAAGCACCATGAGATAAGACCCAAGTTTTAGCGCCATGAAGGCAAAGGTAAGGCAAAGTAGTATGGGGCAAGAAACTGGATTCTAGTTTCCAAAAAGCGTAGTTGTTTTTTTTTTTTTGGATTTCCACCTCTCTCTCCAGATAACACTAGAATTTAAATTGAAATCTAGATAGTTGCACTGTTTGGAAAAGTGTCCAAAAAGTTTATTTTCTGATGTTTGAAACAACGCAAAATATAATATTTCAAGCATCTAACCTATCTCATCTAATCCAACGTCCTGATTCTACGCGTTGTTTGATTTCCCTCGTCTGCGTTGTTCCATTAGGCATTATATGCCTGAAAGTGGAAATAACCATAAGGATAAGTCTTATGGTTCCAGTTTTGACTTCCAATCTCTCCAAAAGCGTTGCCAAAAGTCTCTCTTCAACTTCTCTTTTCAGAGAAAAGTCGAATTCTAACTAGAATCGAGTTTTAAACGTTGTTTGGAAAAGCGCTCAAAAAGTTAACTGCGCAACCAAGGATATTTTAAGCATCTAACCTATTTGATCTTATCCAACGGTTCTGATTGTCTGTGATGTTTGATTCAGTGTTGCGCCGCTGTTTCATTAGGCGTCTGGTATTCCAATTTGGAATTCATCATAAGACTTGGTGGGGTGTTCTAGCTGACATGGATTTCCAATCTAGAACCCCATAAGACCTAGCCTGAGTAGGGGGTTCCAGTTGGATTCAAAGTGAATAAAGGCACTACTGTTAGGATTTGGGAGGACAACGGGTTTTATGAGGTTTCTTTTAAAGAATGCTATCCAAACCTATATGCCGTGTCAAGGTCTAAGAACTCATTTATTGTTGTGTCGGTATTGCTGCTGGTAACAGTATAGTTGGGAATCTAAGTGTACCAAGAAGGTTAACGTTAAATTGGTAATGTTAAATTTGATCTTGATGATTTATATTTTAATACTGACACAGAAGATGATATACATTGGTCTTTATCCTCTAAGCATGATTTTTCTGTCAAATCCACACATGATTCTTTATGTACGGAGAATAATAACCCAATTTTTTTTTATCCCATTTTCTCCTTCATCTGGAAACAAAAGTATCCTCCAAAGGTGGGTTTTTTCTTTTGGTTAATTGCGTATGGCAGACTTCCTACTAGAAATCTCCGAAGGTGGCCTTTGGCCAAGGCCAAATAGATGTGGCGCCATGAATGTGGCGTCATGAATGTGGCAACGTCCTTTGCTTTTGGCTAAGGCCAAATAGATGTGGCCACGGCCTTTGCCTTCGGCCAAGGCCAAGTATTTTGTGGCGCCATGGCCACGGCCTTGGCCTTTGGCCAAGGCTAAGTATTTTGTGCCGTATCAGGCCACGCCATTTCGACTATGGCATGTTTGTGCACTTGGGCTATGGCGTATTTTAGGCCATGACATGTCTAGCCATGGCATATTAGGCCATTCTATGTTTAGGTTATGGCATGCCTAAGTGTGTTTAGGCTATTGTATACTTCTCTGAGAGCTCTGGACAGGCCTAGAACTACGATGTTTCTGAGGTTTTCATTGAGACTCAGATGTTGAGTCATATTTTAAGAGGAAAACCGATAGGGCGCGTCTCTATCTTGACCGAGATTAGGCGAGGTCCTGAGGTCTTTAGATATTAAGGAGAAAACCCGAGATGGTGCGTCTCTATCAATTCTCCACCATAGTACCATTGAGCAATTTAGTTCTGATGTCGAGGGATTCGAAGCGATGTTGGCATGAAGTAAATTGGTGGTGTTATGAGTTGGTGGGCTGTTTAGCGTCGCACTATGATATTATTCTCTCCACCCGGGGAGCTATAAGAGAGAACTCATAGGGAACATATTTAGTTTTGCATAATATGTTGTATTCTGAAACTATAGAAGTCTGTCTGAGTAGACAATCACCTCTTGGCAAGGCATAACAGAAGAACATTTTACATTTTTATCCCTCTTCCATTTTTCACCATCTACATTAAGTCCCCTGGTTAGTCAGCAAAGATTATAACGAGCTAATATTCTAAAGCGAATCATAGCTATGATGTAAAAGTTGAGAATGAGACGAAATATAAACTTGCAAGTGTAGTTGACTAAAAGTCTTTTTCTTTAGGGGATAGATGAAAGGATGGGGTGGAGCCATGGGCGTGGAGGCATGGCCGTGGGGACATGACCGTGGGGACATGGCCGTGGAGGCATGGTCGTGGAGGCATGACCGTGGGGACATGTTTAGGCCATGGTTTTGGCCACAACGACAAGTATTATTATTTATTACTCCCTCTGTCACATTTTAACTGTCTTTATTACTATTTCATTTGTCTCAAAAATGTATCCAGCTTCTAATTATATCTGTATTTTTCCAACAAACTTTCAGATATACCCTTAAAAATATTTAGATAAATTGGAAACAAATTAATGAATATATATTTTTTTGATAATATTTAGTTTCTTTTACCTTTATAGTTTTCAAAAATAAAGTCATATGTTTTCTCTTTATTATTTCCCACTTAAAAATAGAAATTCATTATTATCTCTATATTTAATAAGGGTACAATAGGAAATTCATTTGATCTCCTTATTTTTTTGACTTAGTCAAAGCGGTCAGTTAAAATGAGACGGAGGGAGTATTATTATTATTTTTATTCGTGGCGCCATGGGTTTCATGGGGCCACAACCTTTTGTGGCGCCGTGACTCTTTTTTTTTTTTTAATATTTGTGGCACCATGAGTTTCATGGGGATACAACCTCTGTGGTGCCACAAGTTTTTGTGGCGCTGTGACTTTTTTAAGTAGGAAACACTGTGCTTAGTGAGATTCCCAGTATTATGTATATGAATACATACTTGGGCTAGGTCTTAGCCAAGAAAAGAAAAAGAAATGAGAGGTTTTACCCGTTTTAGCAGAGAACTTTTCCTCCTTCTTTCGTTGTCGTGATCAAGTCCTTGTTCCTCCTTGATCGTCTCCGCTTGGCGATTGGTTCTGCAATTAGATGTTTTCCTTAGCAGCGTTTTTGGTGTAAGCTTGGGTGGCGTACTTTCCAGTAAGCAAGAAGCGTCCATTGGTGCTCAAAGTTG
Source organism: Papaver nudicaule (assembly GCA_023529015.1). NCBI lineage: Eukaryota > Viridiplantae > Streptophyta > Magnoliopsida > Ranunculales > Papaveraceae > Papaver > Papaver nudicaule. Next base: position 8,833 of record JAJJMA010210572.1, on the reverse strand, counting down.
AATCCGTAGTGCTGAGTGAGGTGGAGCACCGACGCTTTACGAAATAATAACCAATCCAGTGGTAGCGGGAGCTTCAGTCTCGTGCTGTGCATTCTTCTTCGAAAGAATAACGGGATCGAGGTGGCATCTTCGAATGGTGGTCAATGGTTCGTATGCTTGGTCTTTGACTCTCTTCCATGCTTCGCGTTCATGATGTGCTATCTTGTTTCTCTACTAGGATCATGACACGTGGCTCGACGTAATTATGCCCCCCACACTCAGTATCCCCTTATAGAGAATTCTTCCAAAGCACGATGATTGCGCCAAGTCCCCAATCGTTGAATAGGATGTTGGAGTCAAAATAGGCGAACTAGTTGATGAAGATGTTCACCTCGCCGTCTTTTCTGAGTAGTAAAGTTCTAGGAGTATTTCGTTATAAATTCTGACAGTTCGCGTCTTGCGTGTTCCCTGGTGTTTGCGTCATATCTCCTAGCTCACTTGTTGTATCATCATGAAATTTTGACACATAGTAGTAGACATCCAGGAGAGTATTGTGTCCAAAAATATCTTCGAGGCTCTTCGTAGATTTTCTGCAGTATTTGACGTGGTTTTGCACATGATCCCTTACTTCACGTCGTATCTCCCAAACCCCATGCTGTATTAACATGAAATTTTAGTATATTCTGGAAGATTCGTAGGGGCAGATTGTGTCCAAAAATCTCTAAAACATTCCTAGTAGACTATCTGAATCAACTGTTTCTTCATGACGAAAAATTCTGGCGCAAGAAGTTCTGACATCTTTTCTTTTCTTCAATGTTTGCGCCATATCTCTCAAACCCCGTGATGGATTGCCATGAAATTTTAACACATCTTGGTGGTTACTTAGAGGAGTATAGTGTACAAAAATCTTACCTAAATTCCTTATAAATTCTTTTTACCAAGCGTTCTTCTATGGTGAAAATTCTGGCGCATGAAGTTCTGACGGTCTGTCTTCTTGTGTATGCCCCAATATTTGCGCCATATATCCCAAACCATGTAGCGTACTTGTGTAAAAATTTAGCACGTGGTAGTAGGCACCCAAATGAAGATTGTGTACAAGTTTCACTCCTGGATTCTTCACGAGCTCTCCGCAGCAATTTTTTCGGCTTTGTATGCACGTTCTGACCATTTACTTTGGCATGTACTGTAATGTTTACGCCATATCTCTTGAGGTATGAATTGGATCGCCATGAAATTTTGATACATAACAGTAGACACCTGTAGGAGGATGGTGTTTAAAACTCTCTTCGAGATTCTTTATAGATTATCCGCAGCGACCATCTTTCCATGACATAAGTTCTGTACAGGAACTGTCTGTACTCCTTCACGTGTGATCTAATTCTTGCACCGTATTTCCCAAACCACTCATAGGATTGATGTGAAATTTTTGGATGTGCCATTAGAGACCATAAGAGGATTGTATCTAAAAATCACCTTCAGATCTTTTGCCAACTTTCCGTGATGCTTGCTCTTGTGAAGGTCATCGTACATCGAGCTTGGTGTGTAGTCGTGAAAGCGCCTTCGTTTGTCTCCGGAGTAGATTTGCGCCACGAAAACCCTAAATATAATAATATCTCCACAAGATGGTTTGTAGTCTTCAATTTGTAACTCTAACGCTGAGGCTACAGGTAGTGGTGTCAATCCAGGGGGTTAATGAAGACCGGGAGGACATTCTGTGGAGCCAGAGTGAGATACCGTGGTGAAAACATCTGGTTAGGGAAACATCTGATTGTAAGAGATATTTTGTGGGAAAGGTAGTTTCTCTTCTGTGGTGCTGTGGGAATTTTTTGGTGAAAGGTGTTTTGTGGCTCTTACGAGCACGGAACCACAGAAATAATTTTGGTGGAAGGTGTTTCGTGGCTCCACGAGCGCGGAGCCAGTGAGATAATTTTGGTGGAAACTATCTTGTGGCTCCAAGACTGCGGAGCCACGGGAATATTTTGTGATGGAAGGTGTGGGGCTACAGGAATATCTTGTGGTGGAAGGTATTTGAGGATTTGAAAATTTTGAGAGTCTAGTGAGACAAATACCTTTAAATCTCGTATTAAGATTCCTGCTCGCACACTGCTTGCTACAGAGGCTCTAAAATCTTCATCCGCCCTCGTAATGGTGATTTGTCCTTGTCGATGATTCGGGATGATGTGTCCTTCTAGCATGTTGTGGTAGAATCGTGAGTGAAGTAGGAAGTCTTTTCTATTCTCCTCCCATTGGTATGTTTTTTGAAGTCTTTGTGCACATCCTGCTGATGACGACAATGAGGTCTGCTTAAATCGTGATAGGGTGATGAGATCTACTTTCAAACTTCTTTTTTTTTTTCGTGATGAGGGTGTCACTCGTTGCTAGTGATAGCTGAAAGGAGCGCCACGACCATGATACTGCTAGCTTGCTCGAAAGATGAAGACTTGGTGGCGTTGCTACCATGAAGATTCTGCAAAGGTATGAATCCTAGCGCACAGAGGCCCTCCAAAGGTTTCGGTAGGCGTGTACACGATCTCATTGTTGGAGTAGCAAGTTCATTTCTGCTTCTTTGCAAACTCTTGTAACAAGGAATCCCTGGTGGCTTTCAGGTTTCCTTAAAGGCGTTGGTAGTGATGTCGGTGTTGATTGGAGTTCTTCTTTTTGGACCTTCCTTCCTTCGAAAGATCTGTAGCGGATAGTCCCAAGCTGCATGGATTTCTCTGCTCGAGTAGATCCTTCCATGATGATGAAGTGCTTTGGTAAAGACAGGGCATATCTGTTGTACCTTATGTTTCCTTTGACGAAATTTCTCCATTGATTGGGTCGTGGCAGCCAGCACTCCTAACGGTGTTTGGTACAATGAAGAATGGCTGTGGCGAGGAGTCCTCAACCATGTTTTCTGATATCTTATCGATGTCTTTCATTTGGGCTCCACTTTCCGCGTGCAAAAACACATTGTTTGCCGGCTTCCGTCAACCTTCTTGTGCATGGGCTCTTCGGAGATGGTGAAGGCGAATAAGTAGAGCATTCTCTTTAGTTGTTAAGAATCAACGAGTTGGGGTAATCTGATTGCTCCATCTTTGTCCAGGTGTCTAATAACTCCAGTATTCGAAAACAATGAGTTTGGGGAACCGTCTTAGGCTTCGGGTCTCGCTCTTCTCGTTGTCGTTGTTGTGGATCTCCATCTTGTGCTTGAGTCGCATTCTTTTTCGGAACCCTTTGAGTTATCTTGTCTCGATGTCCCTGTTGTTTGGCTTGCTAAGGCGCCTCATGTTATCACGAGCTTCCTCAATCCTTAACTGCTTGGATTTTTTCTAGCAAGACAGGGATGGTTGTGGTTGATCGTCTTGCGGCTTCGCAGAGCTCTGAGAATTTTTGGAAGCTTCAGGTTCTTTAAGTGAGTTTTCTAAACAGGAACCATTCGGTTGATACAAAGTTGTGCTAATTGCAACTCTGTTACACTCGAAAGTTCGAAATCTGAACTTCTTCTAGTGAGGAGCATTCCATTGGAGAGGGGTCTTTTGGATAGGGGTTGACGTGGATGAAACAGAGATGCACCTTCTCTTCTCGATCCTCTAAGGGTTTCTCCTGATCTTGATGAGTAGCAAAGTTAGATTGTTGATTATGCTTCTGTTCAGGTTATCTTGAGGATCCAAACCCTGGAGTTCCTGGCTGGCTGCAGTGGTAACTCTGGAAGTCCCCATGTCTCGTCGTCATTCTCTTGGTGATGATGGGGTTGTTTGTCTCTTTAGTGTTTGTTGATAAATCCTTTGTCGTCACGGGTACTGCGAGCTTCTTCGCCCCTTAGGGGTTTATTACTCCCTAATAGTGCAATTTCAGTTGCGGCGCTATGATTTATAGCGCCATGGCTTGTGGCGTCGTGACTCAAGGCTCCGTGACTTGTGTCGCCGTGACCCGTAGTGCCGTAGCCTGTATTGCGATCTACTTTGACCCATGTTGTCACCTGGAGTTTTCGAAGCCGAGCTTGAAGTTGTATGCTTTAGGTGTGTTACCTCTGCAGCTGGATTCTTCCTCTTACTCCCTTCGCTGATGGCACTCATGGATGGTAAGTTGTCGTTGTACTGCTTGTTGATCAGGCTGCTGTCACCGTGGGTATTGTTAGAGCATTGCTCGGTTGAACCCACTGATGCTGCTATCTCAAGTCAGTTGTCAAGTTTATGAGACAAAAACACAATCCTTGATAAGTTTACTCTACAACCTCGGACTAGGATAGTTTTAGGTAATCGAGATGAAGACTGATGAAGACGAAGACCGAAGCTTACTACTTGATAAATCATAACGTCCTCGCTAAAGGTTAGAAAGGTTTTTCCTTTCCGTATCGTATTTACCATTTCTAGCATACCAATAGTCTATGATGTTGTTTATATGATCCGAAGGTATTCTAGGATTTTCTCCTTTGCATTTGTCACAATTGTGATAATATGTATAAGTAGAGTATGTTGAATTGTCTCTTGAAATGACCCCAACGGTGAACGCGTACATGTGTTGCTTTTGGCATTTCAGAGAACGAGCAAAGTCTGTATGAACGTGTTCATGAACGCGTACATACAAGATCAAGAATTCTCCTGAACTCTATTGACTGCTCTATGAACGCGTACATATAAGCCATGCGAAAACTTCCAACTTCCATATCTTGAAGTTTTCGGTCTAGGCATGATTAGTTCTCGGACTTGTCATTACTTGGCCCATGGAATTCAACAACTTAATCCAAGCGATGTTCAAACAGGTTTTGGACCAGAAGTCGCAAACCTTCAATCAAGGTTGAGTCTTCTCTAACTTTTGGCCTAGTCCAAAGTTACATGAAGATTGAGAATGGGTACTCAAGTTATGGACTTTCCTAGTTCCGGAACTTGCTTGAGCCCTACTCAAAGTTGCTTAAACATTAAGCAAAGTCCTCCCTTGGTGATCACTATAAATAGATGACCTTCTGCAAGATACAATCTCAATCCTCTACACATCTGTGTATCCTTGCATAAAGGTTGGTCGTCATCTCGAAGTCCTTTTGGACTACGACTATTGAAAGATTTCACTTGAGGATCGTGAAGCACAGGTCAGAAGTAAAATTCCATCATGTATCTTGGGTCGATTGAATATTTTCAATCTTATCACGACCAAGATTTGATAGAAACTTCGTAAGGTAGATCTTGTATCGTAAACCCTAGATGTTCCCAACGCATATTCATGAACTAGGTTTCATACTAAGTTCGTCCCGCGTTTGGAGGTAAAGTTGTTTAGGCTAGATCAATAAGCCCTATTCAACATATCGATTTCCATTAACCTTGACTTTAAGTTTAGAGGCAGGGTAGCGCTAGTCTTCACGAAGGGAAGTGGAGCAACTCCTAGGCATGTAAAGGACGTCAGCTAGGGGAATCAAGTACGTAGGCTACTGCGGGAGCCGAGAGACGTAGGAGCATATTGGTAGCTGAATTGCTTGTAGGGTGAATTCAGTCTCAATACAGACCAGTCCAAAGTCTGAGAGTAGGCTAGCGTGTGTATACCGTTCATAGTAAGGGTGTTCACATCTAGACGAGGTCCCAGGGTTTTTCTGCTAGGTTTGCAGTTTCCTCGTTAACAAAATTCTGGTGTCTTGCATTACTTTTCCCTTCCGCATTATATTGTCTCTGATCTATATAATTGAAGTAATTACAAGTTTGTTGATTCATAACCTTTGAGTGAATCCATCTCTATTGAGATCTAAAAGAACTATGTTCTTGTTAGGGTTCGGTTCTCTGAACTATACTCAGGTTGTTATTTGAATATTGATTTGTGAGATCGTTCAAACAACCATAATCAACTAGGTTCACGAAAACTAAAAGTTGGTGGTGTATCTCGGCATCCCCGTTTTTTCAGTTGGTATCAGAGCCGACAAACACCTTGTAAAGGACGAAACTGTCTGTGTTTGACGCTTTCGTGAACTATGAACACACATTCTGCGAATGTACATGTTCCACCAGTCTTTGATGGCACAAATTATATATGGTGGAAATTTGCTATGCGGTTGTTTCTACAATCTCGAGACTTTGACAGTTGGGTCTACGTGATTGATGGATACACACCACCTACTCTTACTATAGGAGAAGGTGATGCTGCTATTACTCGCAATAAGAAACCAGACGAGTATGACGAAAATGACAGAGCCAAAGCTAAACTTGAAGCAGATGCGCTTAACGCCATCATTCACGCCATAACTCCCGATCTGCATCATCATGTAGAAACATGTGAATTTGCTAAAGATGCTTGGGATATTTTGAAAACAGTATACGAAGGTAATACTGCGGAGAAAGAAGCAAGACTTCAAAATCTCATGTCTGACTGGGAAAATCTCTGAATGTCTGATGAAGATACCTTTACAGAATTTGAGCACAAGCTCTCTGAAATCGTGAACGCTTCTCTATCACTAGGGAAAACTATCGAAGAAAGAGATATTGTACGAAAAATTCTAAGGTCCCTTCCTCCCAGATATGATTCCAAAAAAACATGCCATCCAAGAAAAACATGGATATGACATATCAAGAGGTGATTTGATTTCTAAACTAAAAATCTGTGTCTATGAGCATCAAAGTAAAGTCATATCCCTGAAGGCTCAGACTCCTGAGACACCTCTTGATACAATTACTGATTCTGAATTGAATGATGAGGAACAGAAACTACTTTCTCTCGTCTCTCAATTGTTAAAAAAGAAAAGGAACCCACATACTTTTTCTTCTCATAACAAAAAACAGAATTGGGAAAATACAGAGGATTTACCACAGTGTTTCAAATGTCTAGGTTATGGACATATCTCTCCTGA
>JAJJMA010210571.1:464-11575 GCA_023529015.1 Papaver nudicaule | reverse complement strand
TCTTTGACTCCAGTAGTCCTGCTTTACATCATACCAGTATTTAAGCCTTAAATATAAGTCATCTAATTTTCTACTGTTACTAGTAGATGAAGGTTGACTATTTAGAAACTCAATCTCTGCCTGAATGTCTCTAATATGTATGTTGAAGTTGCCAAAATGCCTAGCATTCCAATCTCTAACTCCTACCTTAACTGAGTGCAAAGATTTTGTGTGTCTAAAAGCATAAGACCCATTTATGTTGGTAGCCCACTGTTTAGCTATTACATCCTTACATGAATTATCTCTAAACATGCATTTGTTGAACCTAAATGGTTTTTTGCCTACACATGAATTCTTAGTGCTGGTGAGGAGTATAGGTGCATGATCACTTGCAAAAGGAATAAGATGGTACACTAGGCTATTTGGAAACAAAGTAAACCATAAAGAGTTACCCATGGCTCTGTCTAATCTTTCCAAAATAAGCTCTGAATCCTGTCTTTTATTTGACCAAGTGAAAACATTACCAGAAAAGGGGATGTCAGATAATCCTGCAGAGCCTACCAGATGAGCAAAGTCATCCAACTGGTTTTTACCAGGTAGATTTCCTCCTTGTTTTTCCTCTGAGTTGAGTATAAAATTGTAATCACCAATTACAATCCAACTGCCATTATGTGTTTGAGCTGTGTTGTTCATCATCATCCATTGCTCCTCCCTGTCTTTATCATCCAATGCTCCATATAAACAAGACATTAGAGTAGTTTGTCTAGCATCAAATTTCACCAAACAATTTAATACATTGCATCTAGATTCTATAACTTTAAGATCATTTCCATCCTTCCATAGCAAACACAAACCTCCTTTGGTGCCAACAGGTTCCAACAGCCATACATTAGGATATTGTAGAGGTTTAATCATATTTTTCATTTTACTGCAATGGGATTTAGTTTCACTTAAGAAAATAATATCAGGATCATTAGATTGGGTTATGTCTTTTAGATGGCTTCTAGTATCCTTGTTTCCATAGCCCTGAACATTTCAGGCTAGCACTCTCATGGTTTTCTGTCTTGGAAGGTGATGGTCAGGCCACAAAACAGTATGATTAACAAAATAAATGTTGTTTGTGCGGGAACTTTTAGAAAACAAAAATTGACTAATGCAAACAGTGAATGCTTTAAATGGAATAATAAACTTAGAGAGAAAAAACTTTTGAGATTTAAGTTTAGAATAGGTGTATACCTGGTCTTTCCTTGCGGTGCTTGTTGTTCCACCTTTTCCAACCATCTGGTTCACATCCATGGATTTAATCATTGAGTTTGATTCAGATATCTTCTCCTGATTGTGCATTTGGGAGTCAGAAATTGTGTCAGCATGGCTGATTGACCTAGGCCTCTTAACTGATCTAGCAGAACCCACATCATCCTCCATAATAATATCTTCTTGATTAGCAGAGCTGGATTCAACAATCTTAATTCCATCTTTAGGTGGAATGAAAGAGGGGTATTTAGCTACTGGCTTCCTTGGTTTAGTGGCTGGAATCAGATCAATATTAGGCCTGAAACTAGGCATCTTCCTGTCACCGAATCTACGAAGTTTATCTTGCATTTCATTGAGAACTTCATTATTATTTTTGCACTGAGCTTTGTTATGTGGGATAATAACATAGCACTCCCTACATATTTTCTGTGGCTATCTTTCATAGAAAAACGTGTTCAATTTTGTTGTATTTGCAGCTGTTCTTGCTAGTACACCTCGAATCATTGGATTTGTGAGTTTGATTCTCACACATACTCTGAAGCAATCACCAGTTTCTGGTAGACCGCTAGGAGGATCCACAGCTACTACTTCACCCATTACTTCCCCCATTTCTTTTACTACCTTCTGACTAAAATGTTCAGGAAGCAAAAACTTAAGCCAGATCCAGAACTCATGATGTTCCCAGTCTAGTTCATTGTATGGAGTGGTTGGATCATATAGATGCACAATGAGCAGATGACCATCAATAGCCCATGGTATTTCCTTGAATACTGACTGCACCGCACTTAGCTTTTTCAGGGTAAATCCCATCATGTTACGTTCAACTTCCAGGACAGACACCTCCTCTTCAGGGATAAAAGGCCATGTAAACTTCAGATGCCTTTTTACCACCCTCTCAGTAAGCCTAGTTGGGCTGAAAATCTTTCCGATTAGTTGTACTTCCACTTCTTCCTCTTCATCCACAGCTTCTTTCCCATTGAACGAAGCATCTTCTTGTTCAATCTCCACTGTAGTATCTTGTAATTTCATTGTGATCTGGTTAACACCTTTGGATGATGTTGAAGATGTCATCGCTTCTGCACTGCTGCTAGGGTTTTCCATTGTGAAAGAATGACTTAGAATAGGTCTTAGGAAAGAATTTATTATGGGCTTGAAATACGGGTGGGATTTAGGGTTTCCATAGATATGAAAATTCTCGAAAATTCCTGAAGAATATGTATGGTATGAAATATATAGGATGTAGAAGATAAAGGCTAAAAACCAGGAGACTTTATGACGTTTCCTAAATTTGAAACTAATTTTTGAATTTTGAATTGCACGAGCTTGGTGGGAACTTGTTTGACTGACTTGACTGATTCACATTTCCGACTCAGTAATGGATGAGCAAACGCCAACCAAACCTTGCATCAATCTGGAAACCCTTCTGGGAAGATATCTGATGATCAAAACTGAAACCAGTTGTACAACAATGAAAGCAAACGCTATTACCATCGAGGGATGTGAGGCAAACGCCATTTTGGAAAAGGTTGGGAACAACCTGCAAACGCAAAGAAAGATAAAAGTTTTAGTTAGACATGAGTTGACAAAACCAGCAATATTATGATTAAACAGGTAGAGTTAAGAGAACAAAAGCATTAACATATTAACTAATCTACTATACTGATGAAGAACGCCTGCTATATCTATTGCAGATAGGTTGAGTAATGTTTTTATGATGAATTTTGAAATAGATGCATAAGTTTTAACTATTTCCTATGATGATGATTACAACTAAGAACGGAATGGATTATTGTTGATCGCAATCATATGACTGGAAGGATGTAAATCATGAAAACACAAGTAATCAAAAGCAGGAAATCAAAGAGTCGTGTAACAGATGACTACTTGGAAAGTATTTAGCCTTCAATGCTTTACCCCATATTTTATCTGTGTTTGCACATATTCTCCAAGGTGCTCTTGCCAGCGTAGTCGAATTAAGGGTTTTCATATCTCTGAAACCCATACCTCCTCTATTTTTTGGTAGACATAATTTCTTCCACGAAGTCAGACATAACGCTTTTCCTTCATTTTTGCCCCACCAGAAGTGTGTTTGAATAGAATTGAGTCTGCTAATGGTCCCTTCTGACATTCTAAAACAACTCATGGAATGTATTGGAACCGCATTGTTACATGCTTTACTAGAACTGATCTTGATGCGTCATTCAGTGTCCTTCTTTTCCAGACTGTTAATTTGTTCTGCACATTGTTCACTAGGTTAGAGAATGAGTGTGTTTTTGATTTTCCAAGGATAAGAGGCATACCCAAGTATTTCTCAGTTGGGCTCATTCTCTGCACATTGAGTTTATCAGCTAATTTCATAGTGATGTTAGGTTCCATGTTTGTACTGAAGTAGACACTCGATTTGCTGAAGTTAATGGTTTGTCCAAAAGCACTACTAAAAGCCTTAATAATGCTCAGCATATTATCAACATTACGTTTATTTGCCTTTGTAAATAGCAGGCAATCATCAGCGAAGAACAAATATTAGGCTGTTGGAGCTTTACGCGCTATCTGGATCCCTTGAATGAGCTTCTTCTGCTCTGCAACCGCTAACATTCTGGAAAAACCTCCATAACTATTATGAAAAGAAATGGACTAAGTGGATCTCCTTGGCGTATTCCTCTGCTGGGAGTGAAAGGAGCACATGGAGACCCATTAAAATGGACTGAGATCTTTGTAATACTGATGCACTGCTTAACCAGATTACAAAATTCCGTTGGAAAACCCATACAAGTCATAACTTCAATTAAAAACTCCCATTCCAGCCTATCGAAGGCCTTCGACATATCCAGCTTTACTGCCATCAAGCCAAGTTTGCATTTTTTGCTTTTGTGCTTCATAGTATGTATAATTTCTTGGGCCAAGTGTACATTATCACTGATCTGTCTCCCAGAGACATAAGCGGCTTGTAAGGGTGAGATAATGTTTCCCATTACCTTGCGCATTCGCTTTGAAAACAGTTTGGAAATTAGCTTATATGTAGTATTACATAAGGCTATGGGTCTGAATTCTGGTGGAGACTGTGGACTTTTTACTTTAGGAATCAATGTAAGGTTGGTTTCATTGATCTCCTTTAGTATATATCATGTACTGAAAAACTGCTTCACCATTTCACAGACGTGCTCATCCACTACATCCCAATGAGACTGGAAAAAACCTGGAGGAAAATCATTCGGACCCGGGGCTTTCCAAGGTTTCATGCTCTTTAACACTTCATGAATCTCTATGTTATCCGGCATTTTCATCAACTCCAAGTTATCTTGCTCAGTAATATACTGTGGGATACAACTCAGTACAGTTCATTGTTCAAATTCTTGTTTTGTGTCAAGTATTGGAGTTTGATTCTCCCGAGAGGCTACAATTACCGCGAGCAAACATATTAATGATGAGTCACTCTTCATTGCTTTGTGGATGTGATGTTGAGCTAATGTTCAGAAAGTGCGAAGTTAGGAGATTTTCCAATTCCACCCTTCCAGTACACCATTCCCCATTGCCATCCTTTAAAGCTGAGATATTATTTCGACTTCTTATTCTATTAGCAGAGATATGGAAATGTTTGGTATTTCTATATGTTTCCCTATAGTACCGTCTCTTGATTTCTGCCCCCAAAAGTCATTATGTATTTGCTGCCATTTGTCTATCTCTAGTTGAACCTCTTTTGCATCTACTGTTGTTTCCTCAGTACTTGGTTGCTGCTGGATACTTTCTAATTTTTCATGGAGAGCTTTCATATTTTGTTGAATATTACCAAACTTCTCCTTGTTCCACCTTGCCAGCTCAGTTCTTGTAAACTTCAATGTTCCCGTGACTTGAAAAGATGGTGACATGCTACATTTTTCTTCCAGGAATTAATGATTTGTTGCTTTAGTGTTGCTTCATTTTCCCAGCACTGGAAGTATTTCCATCCTCTTCTATAAGTGATCTTAGCTCCATCAGTATCAAGAAGGATAGGGTTGTGGTCACTCCCTACCCGCGGTAAGTGAAACAGACATGCATCAGGAAAGTGCATTATACGCTCGCCATTTACCATAGCCCTGTCCATCCTTGCTTGTTTCCTCCTTGTTCCAACACTGATGCTTGTCCATGTGAAGTGTTTACCTATGTAGCCCAAATCTTCTAAACCCGCCTCCTGAATATCTTCAATAACTGATTGTGGTGTGTTTGTCTGTTGTGAAGAATGCCTGGAAGTAGTAGCCCCATAATTAACTCTCTCGGAAGAACTAAAAGTAACATTTAAGTCCCCTAGCAGAAACCATGTCAGATTCATTTCATCAATCCCCCATTTCCGTAAAAAACTCCCATTGCTCCTTCCTTTCATTGTGATAAGTAGAGCCATACACACACGATAAGCATATTTCTGGTTTTGATGGATTGTCTTGAAAGATGCAATGAATCATGTTTGAGGATGATTTCATAACCTCAAAATTAAATGCATCCTTCCACATTATAGCCAGCCCACCTGCTAAACCAATAGAATGTACACATAAACTGTTTGGGAAGTTATATGGTCTTATCAGTTGTTTAATTTTATCAAAGGCTATTTTTGTTTCACTAAGAAAGATGATATCTGGATTATAAAGATATATTAAATCCTTCAGATGATTCCTAGTCCTCCTATCAATAAATCCTTGACAATTCCATGCTAATATTTTCATGACTGGTAGGATGGGTCTGTAAGCTTCAATTTGATGACTGGTAGTTATTCTACAGCTGGGGTTGTAGCTAGAGGTGTACTGATAATGAAGTTTTATAGGTTTAATGATGCTCCTAAATGTGTGTACGATGCTTGGTATAACTGCTTAATAAATCCTATGCAATAATATGAGAATATGAAAAACTGGTAGTCGTAATGATCTAATGATTGGGATTTGACAACAATGCAATCAATGCTATTGTAATGATGACTTTTAATATTAACAAAAAAATTATTTAACAAAAATATTGTTGAAAAAATATGAATGGGTTATATGGAATACCTTCTCTCCCCTTACACTACTTGTAGTTCCAGCCTTCCCAAAAACTTGATTCATATCTTTTGTGTGTGTGTTCACCGGCTCGAGTTCCTTGGGTCCATCAGAATAATTTGGTTGTTGAGTGGGTGCAGTGATAGGGTTAATAGCAATTCTAGAACGCTTGCCCGATTAAGCCTGACTAGCTTCATCTTCCATTGTTACATCTTCATCATCCTTGTGGTTGAGCTCAACTAGTTTAATCCCATCTTTTGGTGGAACAAAAGGAACGTGTTTCACAGCTGGTTTCTTTGGCTTGTGTACTGGTATGACATTAACCTGTTTAGGTTTGCTGACTTGCCGATCACCAAATTGCCTTGGTTCCTTGTGGATTTCTTCCAATAACTCGGCGTTCTTCTTGCACTGAGCAGAACTGTGTGGGATAACAACATAGCATGTTCTGCATATCTTATGAGGTTGTTTTTCATAGTAGTATATGTACCATTTGGTTGTCTTGGCCGCAGTTTTTGCCATGGCACCTCTTACAAATGGGTGTGAAAGATTTATCCTCATGCACACTTTGAAACAATCTCCAGCGTCTGGTAACCCATTTGGTGGATCAATTGCAGTAACTACTCCCATGAGCTCTCCCATTTGCGTCACAGCTTTTCGATTTAAGTGCTTTGGAAGGAGATATCTTAACCAAATCCGGAATTCATGATGATTCCAATCAAGATCATTGTATGAGATAGTTGGATCATACACATACATAATCACCAGATTACCATCAATAAACCACGGTCGCTCCTCAAATATCTTTTTCACCACACTTCCTTTTTGGAATGTGAACACCATTACATTTTTTTCCATTTCATTAACTGTTACTTCTTCAGCCGGGATGAAAAGCCAGGTAAGATTCAAATTCTTCTTTACTTGTTTTGCAGTTAGCTTAGATGGCATTATCAAAGTTCCAATGAGACTCATCTCCACTTCTGGTTCTTCCAACTCCTCATAGTCCTTAAACTGGACCATGTTGTGTCAAACTTATCTTGTCCAAGAATGGTTTCTTGAAGTTTGTTGGTGATCTGCATAACTCCTTTTGTTGTTGAAGTTGAAGATAAGCTAGTTTTCTCCATATTATCTCTAGGTTTTGGTTGTGTAGGTATTTCCGGAAAAGGTTGAATACGGCTTGGATGATAGGGAAGGCTATTATATTTAGCTATTTGACCGAGAAATTTTAGAGATATACCAACATTTCTTGCCCGGAAAACTTCATCAGATATGGCAAGAATATAGAGGATCATAACAAGAATATAATTGCATTGACTATGTTTCCTTTTTTTCCTCCAAGTTTTCAAATTTTGAATATCGCATCTATGGGGGGAAGATTGTTTGTTGGATCGGAACACAAACTCATCTCTAATGAAACAATGGGTATAAGGTTTATGAATAATTCTGACAGACCTTAATAGCAAACGCTGGAACTTCAATACTAAAACTAGTATAATGCCAATGAACGCAAACGCATACACAACTGATTGATATGAGGCAAACGCCATTTGGAAGGTTGGATCTAACTGCAAACGCAAAAGGAAACCAGTGAATTAGTTAGCCATTCCTCTTTTGATAAATGAAATATAATGAACCAGGAAAAACCAAGATTTTAAAACGTGGGAAAGAAACAGACAGACTTATTTTCAAAATAGATGATTGCTTTTGTGATGGTGCATGTGATGCTTTATTGCTAGAATGCCATGAAGATGGAATAAAAAATGGATTTTACTGAGTTACAAATGAAATAAATGAGATGCAAAAAACATTATATTAATGATGTAATACTAGATTTGATGCAAGACTGGATGATATATACTATCATGATTGATTGATTAAGATTTGAAGCATTAATCCATGGCAAAGGTTTGAAGGTTTTGGGAGGGACTCAGAAATCGCCAATCCGGAGATTTCGCTTGTTAATGGGGTTGTGGCATGATACCCTAGGTCTCCAGGATAGTTAATCAGTCAGGTGAATGCCACTATCCAGGGAGGTCTCTATGGCTCAAAACATCAGAAGTGGGGAGCAGTAGACGTGTTTTCTGTCATTTTAGATGACCGTGTTGATATCTTCATTGCAATATGATAAATTTGCTTGTAGTGGAAACATTCACATGTTCACTTTAACCAATTCAAATGTAGTTTGAATGAATAACCATAAATCAAACCAATCAAAGTATTAAAATCCGACTCTTAGAGCTTCTCCAATGGTTGTGGTGAAAAAAGTCTAAATCTTATCCATTTCAAAAAAAAAAATTAAATCATTCTCGAATTAAGAATTTGATGTTAATGTAGATCATAATAATACAGATTACATTGAAGTAGCAGGCAAGCGAGCAACAAGCTGCGCCGCGAGCCCTTTCTGAATGGCAAATCCTATCCTCTTATAAAAATAAATTCTCTGGAGCATGGGGTCATGACATTACTGTGCATGACTTTCTGCACTCTCTTGAGAAGTCCAACCACCTCTGGAGCTAGGAAACCAAATGTATCAAAAGCGAAGGGGATAAAGGCATGCCCATTATCATGGCACACTTTCTCATGTTTAACAATCTTACCTAAGGCAGCCCTTAATGCTGCTTGTCCAACTGTAAATGTCCCATGCCCCCTGCCAACTAACGGAGAGACTCCCGTGAGATCGACATATGCATGTTTCCCGTTAGTCCACCCATAAATGAGGACATTTGCTGGTCGAAGTGTTGATCTCCCTTCAAGCGGATCCGTCAAAAAATTAACAGCCGCTTCTTTCTTTGCTGAAATACCTGCTCTCCACAATACATCATACAAAGTATCCCTCACACGGTCATGTCTCTGTTTAAACCCTAGGTCTACCTTGCAGTGAACTGCATGTTCTCCAAAGGCGTCCAAGCACCCCGTGATACAAGCAGGGTATTGTGTATCGGCTGGGTATAAAGGGATCATCAACCTGTATCTGAGAATGGCACGATACTCCAAGAGTGACATCTTCTGACCTAGGCAATCACTCGGGATAGCAAGGAGGAAATCCTGGGCATGCGCTGCTTGGAGGCACCCAAAACTGCTTTTTGCCTATCTGACAACTCATAACCTCTATCCATGTCTTTAACCACTTTTCCAAATAGAGCACTCGCCGATGCGTTTAATGCTTTAAGGGGGCGGTGTCTTTATTGGTATAGCTACTAAAGTCGAAATCAGGGAGAATTAAAATTCTTCAAAGCCTTTTTGAAACTGTCATCCTGTTGCGCTAAAACCTGCGGAAGCGTTTAACCAACAGCTACAAAGATAATCTTAATATGCCAAGAACACAAACGCACACAATCAAGAAGACAAGAATTTAACGAGGTTGAATCCTCGGGAAGGAATAAGTGATTTTATATATTATCGTACAGAGAGAATATATAAAACCCAAGAGAGAAGAAGAGCTTCTGGTATATATCATAGGTTCTCCCAAGGGCTCTATTTATATAGGTTACATACTTACCCTACAAGTAAAGGGTTTCCTAATACTTGTCTACAAAGAACATTCTAGACATACATAGAATTTCTTAGTTTAGGCGTAAGTAAACATCCTAGAATAATCTAGATGTTTCCACCAACTAAGTTTGCTTTCCAAACTTAAGTCCACCGACCCATATCCTACACATCCATGCCCTCAACTTCACTGTTCCTTAGAATATGATCTTGCAACCCCATGATTGGACCCGAGATGCCAGAAAGGCATATTGGGATGCCTCACTAGCCGTATATAAACCAAGTCCACCGTATCTAATAGGAAGAGTGGATAGCCTCCACTGCAACTATCCAAAGAACGAGCCCCCGCAGACCACGATTCTATAACCAACATCTAGATGATATACCATGATTTTAGGAAGACATCATTTATCTCAACCTCTAGGTTGAGATAGAGGATATTGTCTCCCCATCCATGTCAGGTTTTTTATAATTAAAAATATATTTATCAAAAATGATTTTTATTTCCAAAACATAAAATATACTACTTTAAGATTCCAAAAATAAAATTGCACCTAAGAAAAGTAGAGGTGAAAGCACAGGAGGGTTGGAGATCAAACTTTTTTCGCCCATACTTCTAGGAAACATTAACACAAACGAGTATATAGAATCTCTGAATTTTATTGCCACATAAAAACCACATACAATGACCATTGGAGAGGCTCTTATTTTAATCATAAGACGAATAATATTTTTTTTGCAGCAAATAATTAGGATGTCTCTGCACAATGCATCCTGTCACAAATCTTACCTCACTGAGGAACCAAAAAAGTTGAACTAGGGAAAACTAAATACACTTTGACTAAAAACATCTTATTCTTCTCTTGATTGTCAATGGAAAATCAGTGGTGGTGTTTAAGCCCTCGAGGATTACTTTTGCACTCAACAGATGAAACTGCGAGTGGGTACGGGAATGATTCAGCATAATTAAAAGAGATGCAATCCCCTGGTATCATCTGTCTTCCACCATTAACCAAGCAGTCATTATAACGCACCCTTCTGAAGTCATTAGGAGGTATCAGTTGTGCCGAACTAAAAGCTCCACAGCTTAAATGGACATGAGATACAATACAGTTCGTCGAACAAACGTTGCATATCACTACCAGATGCTGTGGTAGTCCGCCTGGTAATGGATCCACGATGCTTTGAGTTATTTGTATGGTTTCAGAAGGACACTTGATGACGACTTCAACTTGATTGTCGCCCAGCCGACGTCCATGAGGCGCTTTAAAACCGACATCTTTTTGTCCCAAAACCAAATTTAATGTATTGCACATAACTGCGCAATTAAAATAAAAATTAGATGGAAGTTTGACAACAAACTGGATTCTAATCCCTTTTTGAAGTCTT
>JAJJMA010210551.1:0-11238 GCA_023529015.1 Papaver nudicaule | reverse complement strand
GATTATTCACAGATGAATAACTATAACTTCTTAATTGCTTGTTGACATTGAAACTTTTTATGATCATAAAAATTTCAGTTGTATGTAGTGAAACTTGATTGGGAGTTAGAATATGTTTGACGCATGCGCAGTGGCCTTTGTGTGCCTCTGAATGAAAATCTGGCCTCTGTGTCAAGGGCGATGTACTGGTTGTGTATTCCGACATATTCTCCATCAACTTACATTATGCATCTTTTGGTTGCTTCATTGCATTATGCTGCGAGGAACCTAACATCTGAAAAACTCAAAAAAGACTAGATTTTGATCATAATAGTTTTCCCCCTGGTTTCTTTTGCTAAACTCATCCTGTTATCTCTTGTTCTTGTTGGAACTGCTCCATTGCCACTTTGATCAGAGTGCATCTTTGCATCCCCTTGTCATTCCTGAAAGCTCCCTGAAGTGGTGGTTGTAACCTTAGTGTTTCACATACACAACATTCGTGAGTACTTCATCTTTAGCATATTTGTAACTCGGCGCATACCTTTTCGAACTTCATTGTAAACGTGAGGAAACTCAGCAAGATACTTGATAATGAAAGTAATGGTAGCACCGGTTGCGTCAAAGCCACCAACAGGTAAGCCTAGAATTTTGTTAGCAATATCTAATTCATCCATGAAATTCCCATCATCATCTACTGCAGAGAACATGCGACAATATATCTTGCGTAGGTACTTTGCATGCAAATACATCTTTCTCTGCTTAATTATCAACAACAATAAAAACAAAATTATATTGTTCAATGCAAGAAAATATAATTCTTCGATGATATATACCAGGAGGAAGGATCACATGGTTAGAATGACACTATCTTGACATTGTCACACCGTTTTTTTCATAACTCTCAAATGACAAGGAATTTGAAACTAATTTTTTGGTGGCATGATCTCTTATAGGGGTCTGTGCTCCTACCAAAAATGAGCGCATTCCGAGACGTATAACACCACCCGTTACCATTTTGAAAGTTAACCGTTGATTAGTTTTTTTGATTCGACGGTTAAAACTATAAGTGGTATATGGTGGTGTTATACGTCTCATAATGCTCTCATTTTCGGTAGTTAAGTAGATATCTATAAGAAAAACATGACACCAAAAAATAAGTTTCAAATTCCTTGGCGTTTAAAAGTTATGAAAAAAACGGTGCGACAACGTCAAGATAGTGTCATTTTAACCATGTCATGGGTTCCTCCATCATATACCAGAACAAATGTCCAAAAGGTTTGCCCAATTCTTCAATGCGAGAGAGATCTTCGATGCTTAAAAATAAATGACAGCCCAAACCAAAAGTGTAACTCTTGGCTAGAGGATATACTATAACTTTTTTCTTGTTATCCCAATCCCTTTCTAAATATTGCATCACCACTCTGTCTATAACAGGGATGTACCTGCACTCACATTCAAATGGTATCAGAGCGTAGGATATAAAAGTAGTTTATGTTTATTTCTATAGTTTCAGAGTTTAGGCTATACACCTTCGGAGAGCATCAGGTTACAGAAACCGAGGAAGAATTCTACGCATTTTCTTGGCTTCGTCTTGACCGGAGATATTACTAGGAACCATGCAGAAACAATATTATTTCCGCTCGAGAACAAAAATTTCTTACCTGCTGGACCACATTGAACAGATGTAGCTTCACACACTACTGACGTTTTGAATATTTGTTCATTCTATCTCGTATGAATTTTTCTGGGACACCTTTACGGCCGGCGTTGACAAACTGTATGATTTCACCGATAATCGGCCATCCTGTTTTACCCCACTACACCATTTGGCCCCTTTTGTAACTCTTTGATTAGTAACACTTATAATTTGCATAACACAAATAACAAGTTTTTTTTTTTTTTTGAAAGGTTGGAATTTATTTAATTAGCAAGAAAAAGAATTACATTTTAGATTAGTTGCAATCGTCGCTACAGGGCGAACAATTACAATTACAGATAAGACTTTAGTCTTGGGTCCAAACCATAAGCATAAACGGGTAAACCCTGGAACTATCCAACAGTTGTTGTTGCACTGCATCTTTTGCCTCTATTGAGAATTCTTCCTCAAATCCGGATACCTAAACCTCCCAACATTAGTAACCTTGAACCTACACCAGCATAGACACCAACAACAATATGGTTCCAAGACCAAATGGCCTTGCTGACGGATACATTAGCAAATGCTTTTTTGAGCCAGTGACCATAGAGATGATCACTGTAGACTTGACAACCTGAACCGCATCCGTAAGAACAAGAAACCCTGCAAGTGATGTAAAGAACATTGAAACCGCCAACACAAGATAGTTGATTTGGGAAGATGCACGACCATTGACAGCTAACCAGATTCCCCCCCTAATATCTGGTAGTTGTTGCCCATAGAGATCATTCCTTGTGCGATCTTTGGCTCTTGTTTATCCACTTGTCTTGATAAAAGACAACCCCAAAGAAGAGAAACAACTACATGTCTTAACAGAGACCCATAGCCAAAAGGTATCAACAGGTGTAGCCCAATAATAGACCTCACAACCATTACATGCACTCTGTCATTGCATATAAACAAAATGTCCCACTTGAGTGTATTTTTCTTGGGAACAACGGGCTCATCAACATGCGTGGCCATAGACATCATAATGTTGTCTTCCTTGGAAAGTGGATTTGATAGTCTGTTGCCACTTGTAATCTTTGTCTCCCATTTGGGAACATTTGTTTTTGACTGGACCCACCTTAGGACCAAAGCGTAGAACCCCCAATAGATTGAGTCGTTGTGATTTGTAAAGGACTATGACTCGGCCTGGTTTGGTAGACAGTAAAACTCGGTTGGTTGGATCTTGTCAAAGCTTCATCGGAAGAAATTAATCCATTTTTGTTGTACCATGCAGACGTAGCAATGAAAGTGTAGTAGAATCTCTTAACTCCAAGAACATAATCATAGCTACCTCGAGTTTGCCTTGATTTCTTTAAGGAGACACAACTTTTTGCTGGGGCCCACGTCATGTCACAATCACCCATTATCTTTAGTTGAAATCTAGGAATCCTCAAATTGTTCTTTTGACACGCAAAAATGTGTAAAAGTAGTTGAGAATATAGATCCACGTGTTTTCTTTGTCCCCCATATGCAAATAATTTTTTCAGTTGGAACCCACATTACAACAAAAGTCTCAGAATCCCCAGGAAAACGAGTCATTGTACCCTCTGACAGATTCAAACTCAACTGACTCAGAAAAATTTCACCGGGCAAATCGAATGAAATACCTGAATCTTCGTTCATCACCAGTAGGAAAAAATTCAGAACAACCCTCATCTTTCTTGATATTAGCCATCTCGAATTACCCGTTAGGCAATTTGAACCCCAATAACTTCTTTCGTGTTATCCCAATCTCTTTCTAAATATTGCATCACCACTCCGTCTATAACTGAGATGTACCTGCAATCACATTCAAATGGTATCAAAGCGTAGGATATAAAAGTAATGCATACTTATTTCTATAGTTTCAGAGTTCAGGCTATACACCTTCAGAGAGCTTATGGTTGCAGAAATCGAGGAAGTATGATGCTCATTTTCTTAGCTTCGTCTTGACCGAAGATATTACTAGGAGAAGGAAAGATTTTTTCGATGGTCGTAGGAAACCATGCAGAACAAGATTATTTCCGCTCGAGAACAAAAATTTGTTACCTGCTGGACCACATAGAACAATTGTAGCTTCACACTCTAATGACGTTTTGAATATTTGTTCATTCTGTCTCGTATGAATTTCTCTGGGACATCGTTGACAAACCATGTGGTTTCACAAATAATCAACCATCTTGTTTTACCCGGTGGGTATCTAGAAGGATTTATATTTGAAGACTCACGATGAGATTTATTTTTAGATGATGAAAACATATGGATGAAGCAAAGACTGGGAATGAGAAAAACTAGAGAAGAAACAAAAGACCAATATGGAGTCAACATATTGTTATTTGTTTTCAGTTAATCGATTGGCAATGAGTTAAGTAGTAGTTTACTAGTTGTGTTTCTGTGTTGCGATGATTATGATGAAATAATAACCTATAACAAAATTTGTAGACCCGCCAGAATATAATCCTACCTTTTAACCTCATTTTCTTTCCAATTGGGATCAAATCAAAAGAATAATCAAGCATTTGGCCTGGTTTAAAATGGGTTATGAATATACTTAATGAAGACATCAGATGGATAATCGGCAATAGAGATTCTATTTCATTTTGGCATGACACCTGGTATGAAGACAAACCTCCAATTGAGAATCTAAATGGTTCTATTATTCAAAATTACAACTCTGATATGAAGGTCAAGGATATGATTCAAAATGGTCGATGGCACTTTCCTCTTGATATTTTACAATTATTCAATTATCAATGCTTACATATGATAATTAGAGGTGATGATAAAAGAATCTGGTGTGACTCTTCTTCTGGTGATTTACATGCTTCAGATGCTTACAACAAGGTAAGACTAAAATGCCTTGTTTTAAAAATTTATAAGGTAAAATCTTGGATTCACCCATCTATATCTAGCAATGTTTGGAAATTATCCAGAAACATATGTGCAACTGCTAACAATATGAATAAAAGAGGCTTTAGTCTTGCTTCGAGATGCCATTTCTGTCACAAGCATGAAGAAAACTTAGATCATATTCTATGGCATTGTAATTTCAGTCATATTCTTTGGAATTAGTTAAGTGGTATTTTTAACTGTCTACACCCTACTTCTTTTGAAGATCCTACTGATTACCGCTTGTAAGCATAAAAGTCATATTACATATAAAACAGATTTAGACAGTGGCTGATTTTATACTTCTCACTGAATTTGGTTTTCCATAAATAAGTTAATATTTGAAGATGATACTCTTTCTGTGGAAAAGATTCAGAGACGTGTTTTGCAGCTTACACATGATGGTGGTTCAAGACTTAACGGAATTATGTGAATAATGCTTTTGAGATTCAAATTCTTAATCTGTTTGGAATTAGTCTCAGAAATGAGAGTTAAAGAGTTATTTTTCAGTCTTCCAAATTCTAGTACTATGCTTCTCTGTTGTGACAGGGCTTCTAAAGGAAACCCTGGCTTATCTGGCTATGGTTTTCTTTGTAGAGATCATTCTGGTAGATGGATTTATGCTGAAGCTGGTGAATTTGGAATTGCTTCCAACTTTGTGGCTGAGATCGTTGCAACAGTCAGAGCGATTGAATGGGCTCTTTCTATGGGTTGGTTCAATCTTGTGATTCACTCTGATTCTATGGCTTTGATCAAGATCTTTAACTCTGGTAAACTTCCATGGTACATAAAAGCTAGATGGATATGCAGTATTCAGCATCATCATCCTTCTATTCAATTCAGACATGGGCATAGACTGATTAATTTTTCAGCAGATCATTTTGCTAAAAGAGATGCAGGGCTTTAAAGGGTCAGGTGCTTTAGTTCCATTCTCAACCTTCCTCTTTGTTAAGATTGGAGTGGCCTCATGATAGATATTATAGGTTTCACCAGTTGTTTACTTTCTCTGTTGGTTTCTTCATTTTTTTCTTTGCTTTTGAGGTTTTTCCTTTTTGTTGTAATTTTGGTTGATCCTTTTTAATAAAATCCTCTTTTGTTAAAAAAAAAAAGAAGAATGTTTATATGCGTTGCAAATCTCCTTTGCTCTAGAATATCGTCACCATCTTCTTGATCGATAAAGATTTTGGTGTTGACAAATTTTAACTCAGGTAATAACTGGTACCATTACCCACACTTTACTACTGTATTACATTGATAGCAGCTGTATTGTCAAAATTAAATAGTTATTTGTCTATTAAATACGAATATAATTAGAAGTTGGATACATTTTTGGGACAAACAAAAATAGTAATAAGGACGAATAAATGGGATAGAGGGAGTATTAATTTAGTAGATGTGGATGTACAACGAATTTTTAAATACATTGACATCAGTTGTATTGTCAAAATTAAATAGTTAATTTTCGATTAAATAATTATTAAATTTAGATAGTTATTTTTCAGTTTTGTGATTTTTGTGATGTATGTGATAGTTTATTTTAAAATTTCAAAATTTTGTATTGCATGAACAATTTCTTTGTCGGTCAAAAATTTATTGATCGGATAGTTATTGTTGTTGTTGGTAACAAAACTCGATCTCACGCCTTAAAAATTAGGTCAAAATTACAAAAACCCAAATCTTTCTTAAACCTTGCGTCAGTTCTCGTTCACCGCCATTTTCAACAAAAATAGCCTTTATCAGTTCCACCATCTTAAAAACAAAACCACGTATGGACATATGACCTTTAAAAATCTCCATCACTAAATCAAGTTTTACACTTTAATTAATTAAATGTTTCAACGAATAACACAACCTCAACCTAATTAGCGACCAATATACCTCAAACTATGAGAAACTCTTCTTCTCCTATCCTGCTTAACATTTTATCATGCTAGGAAATCAATAGGTGCAGTGTAGTGCTGGGCTAAAACTATCAGCAAACCCGAGCCCCTATTATTTTCTAACCCATCTATTATCTCTAATACTTCGTTCCAGTTTAGATGTCATATTAGGGTTTTGATATAGTCACCTTACACTTGCTAAAATTGATGTTTTTCTACAAAATTTTTGACAAAATCTTTGCATTTTAGTTTGGAAACGTAATATATAAGATAAAATGCTAGGGTGTTGTTGGAAATTTTTTGGAAAAACATCAACTTTAGAGAGTTTACGACGACTATATAAAAACCCAATTACGACATCTAAACTCGAATGGATGTAGTATTTTTGTTGATAGAATATACAGCATTATATTCGACTCGGGCTTCTATATCGTTGGTGTCCAGCATACAGGCGGGGCTGTGGCAGCAACTCTATCAAGCTTTGCCCAGATTCTCACTCTTGCATTTTCGTGAATGTTCGGGGCAGTAGGAGGCTTTGGCAGTTTGGATTCATAGTTATGGCCCTATTAGGATGCATCCACCTCCAGATTCATAAACCTCTGCAAACAAACAAAAAGTACAAAAAAAAAGTATCAGAGAAGGAATGGTTATCACCTCTTTGTCTTCTTGATACTAGTTGGCTCTCACGTGCTCCGCACGTGATGTTAAAATTGTTTTCTCGTAGAGGTAAAACTGGAAAATAATTAATATGGTTTAGCAAATGCTGTTGTTGATAGTATAATTACCTGAGACACAAACCAGCTGCCAGCATGTCTGAAATATTAGACTCAAAACAATATGAATTGGCCCGTACACCTTGGTTGGAATATCTTCCTTCACAATCTTAATACATGTCAGATTCCTGCAGCTGCCAGCATGTCTGAAATATTAGACTCAAAACAATATGAATTGGCCCGTACACCTTGGTTGGAATATCTTCCTTCACAATCTTAATACATGTCAGATTGTCTTCAACCCACAAAGGGAGCCCAAAAGCTCCGCATGTTGGCCAAATACCATCATCACTCATCAGTGTACCAAAGACTACTACAAAAGTACTCATAATCTTTAGTCGTTAAATTACGTTCAATCCTGAAAAATCATAAAACGTTATACAGTTATCGCCAACCTGGTATTCATGCACTGCCAAAGCCTCCTAATAGGGCCATAACTATTAGGGTTGTCAATCTTCAATATCTTATAGGATATTTACAAATCCGTATCTGATAGGCTTAGCGTTATTAGGATATCCAATAGTGTCTTATAGGATATCAAAAATCAGATATCGATTCGGATAGCCTAAAATATCGGATATTTACCCGACGAAAAACCTATAAAACATATCGGAAGGATTATCCATCTCCTAATCTTAACTTGATTCACTCATATTGAACACAAAAATCACAAATCTCACCAAAATAGGTTTTTTTTCCTTCTTCTCCCTCCGAAACCCAAGAAATATCTCACCCAATGTTAAAACATGAGTACCGAGGGATCATAGACCAAGAGATAGGAAACCATTGGGTTGATAATATTATGATCATCAGATGAATGCTCTGAGATATAATTTTACATTTACATTGTGATTGATATTTATACACATTGAATAACAAAGATAAATACAAGTTGTTACAAAAGATAAAGACTACTGACTGTTGTTACAACTACTCGATAAGATTGTTGAACTAACATGCTTAATCTACATTGACCTATACATGTATACAATATTGTTGACTAGCTAAGTTACAGGGATTTGGTGAATACGTCTATATTGGAATGGCAGTTAACTGAGTTGTCGACGTCATACTTGGCTCCTTCCTGATGTGTGCTTGTATGAGCCAATTTACCTGTAATACCCAAAACCCAAAAATCTGATTTTTATTAATTATTAACTTAACTAAAATCATTAATGTTAATCATTATTATTAGCGCTAATCATAAAATTAACTACACTAATCATATCTCATAGAGAAGACCATCTCTTGAGATAAATCCCTTTGTCATAATTTTAGTTTCATCTGATTAACAAAAATAAAAATAAAGACATGATGTTATCTTAATCAGTGGTTCTATTAAGCTCCTTCTATCCCTCTTCTCTTAATAATCATAATAACTTGCAGAGGAGCTACTACGAAAGAGTTTGCAGTCCTCGGGGATGTGAACTATATATCTAGCTCGTAACTTGTTTTAATTCGCCAGACTCCCAACCAACTTTGTGTAAACTTCTTGCTTTTCATGTTATAAAAGTGACTGCTTCTCAAAAAAAAAAAAAAAAAAAAGGTAGTTTACGGACCTTCTTATATTCTTTTTGAAATATGCATACAGTAGAAACTCTATAAATTAATAGCCTTGGGACCACCAAAAAATATTAATTAAAATAGTTATTAATTAATCAATAAATTGATAATTATTATTTATATTTATATATTAATTAATCATTTATCAATTTATAGGAGATAAATATAATATGTATCTCTGTGTGTACTATGTTGCGTCAGTATTAGTTATACTAGGTTAGATATTAACTAAAGGATGGTAGAAAATTATTTTAACTTTATTTTAATTGTTGTATGAGGAAGGATCGGGAGACATGCTTATATAGATATTTTCAAACAATCTTTTTTAGCCGCACATCTGAGATAATGAGACCGCTAAGATGATTGAATCCAACAAATATTAACGGTTTAGATTATTCGATAAAATTCGCGGATTATCGGGTGACCCATATATGATTTAGGTTATTTACTCGGCAGAAAACCTTTAGCTCATCTTCTTCCTTTCCTTCGGTCTTCTTCTACCGCTCTGTACTTGCCCTGATGGTGGAAAAAAAAACAACTTTGTTGAGCCATGGGTTTTAAATGATCTAATAGTTTGTTGAGCCAGGAGTTTTAAGAGATCTAGCTTTGTTGACCTAATATATGTGGATGGTCCGATAATCGACTGTTATTTTGTTAGGTTTTTGTCTGATAATTGATAAAAAAATTTGAATCCATCACATTATGTTAGTGAATTAATATTATTTGGGAACTTATTAACTTTTGTTCCTATTTATTCAAATGATTCAATTTGAAGAAGTCAGTGATAGTTGTTCTTGTTTCAGTAGCTTCAACTTCTAATAAAGATGATGAATTGGATGAATAATGAATCTGATATTGGTTGATGAAATGGGAATTTCGAAAGAATCCTAATTTTATTAATTGATAGATGATAGGATCCGATACTGGGTCTGGTGTCCCAACAATAGAATCCTAATTTGGGGTGCGAATGAGAATTTTTTTCATCAAAAAAATCCCCTGTAAGAGGATCGCATGAAGAAGACGAGAGGAAAGGAAGAAGATGAAATGTCCGAGTAAATAATATGGGTCGCCCATAGTCCGCGTGTTTTACCGAATATTATTAGCCGTTTATGTTTGTTGGATCCACTAATCGCACCGTCCCATGGCCCCAGATGTGCGGCTTGAAAACGTTGTAGGGAAATGTCTATCTAAGAATGTCCCTCGATCCTCCCTCTTGTTGTATATAGTTTCTCTTGTAAAAGTATTATAATCAAAGATCGAAATTCTTAGAATGATGTATAAAATTAGAGATGAGATCCAATCTGACATTGATTTCAATAAAAAATAAAAAACAATTGGTTTATTTTTCAAGAATTCTTCATAAATGATGAATGCATTATGTAGTATTTAAGCAATTATTAATTTATATTTTATATAGGGTCTATAGGAGTAATGAAAAATGTATTATCTTATGATTTTAACGAATTATAAATTTAGCACGTTGTCCCTGAGTCGGGACCGGAGAAAATTATTATTTAAAAGAGTTTATTAAATTATCGAGTATTAATTTATCGAGTTTCTACTGTATATGGATAGATCAAAAACTAACTGAAATTACTAGAAAGGAGAAACACGATTCCAAGGGGCGAAGCTAATTACAAGTACGCAAAGAAGAAGAAAAAAACTACAAAGTCCATAGCATGCTGTAAGATGGATAATTTGATGGATAGTTGCCATCCCTTGTCATGAAGCTAGCTCCGCTTTTGGGTGCCACCTACTCAATATATGGAGGCAAACCTTGGGTACCCAAAATAATATCATATTGGTACATGCTAGACAGTGCTCTTGCCAATGGAATCAATCAACTGTCTTAGGTTTCTCCGCTAGACAGTTCAACATGTCTTTGACTGTGGAGTCCTCTAGATTCGCATTCCAAAATCCAAACCTTAAACAAAATTAAAGAACTGGAATCTAACAGAAAAGTGTAATTTTAGTCAAACCCTACCAACTTAATATTCTATTATTATCATCAGAAAATCATGTTAATCCCACATTTTAAACCTTACACAAATTAAGGAATGTGTCAGTGTGGAAATTATAAAATAACCAATTAATTAACACCAAAATTGCATAAAAAATGTATGGAAAAAGATTTTTTAAAATGAAAACATTGAAAAGATTTGTTGGAGGCAAGTAAAGAATCTAATCAATTTCCCACTAGCCTTTTAAAAGGAACATGTTAATCAATCTCCAAATGAGCAATCTACACATCTGGCCATGGGTCCACTTGTATTTGTGGAGTTAGGCAGCAATCAATCAACCATGAAATGAAGTTGGGATATAATGGTCATGAAAAAAAAAACAGTAAAACAGCTTAAGAATTTTATGTGAATAAAGAAAATTTTGCTTGGCATTTGTAACCTCTCGTGGAATTTGATAATTTTTGGCAATATTCTTGTACTCTTAATGAGTAATTATTTGTAAATAATTGGTCATTCAGTTTTCACGTTTC